>CAIGQS010000187.1:0-86757 GCA_903798195.1 Danio kyathit
TTTTAAATGAGACTTAAAAGCATCAAGGGAAGAGCATGACGTAATATGTAAAGGCAGACCATTCCACAGACGAGGGGCTCTGACAGAAAAAGCCCTGTCACCTCTTGATTTTAACCGTGATTTAGGAACAACTAGCTGAAACTGTTGTTCCGACCTGGTGTGCGTTTCCCAAACAACGACGTAACTTGCGGCTGAACTATCATAGTTTGATGCATCGTTTGGGGAAAGAACTTTGTAGTGACAAGTGTTTCCCAAAACCCCTAGTTTCTCTGTCGCAGATTCATCGCTTGAACCACGTTAGTTATAACGTAAAACGCCCATAATGATGCTCTAAACGGGGTGGAGTAACTTCTTCAGAGAACAACCCCATCATTTCTTTGTGCAAATTATATTGTTTTACACAAACACCCACTTAAAATAAAATCCAATATTAGTTTTGGTAAAAACATGCACTCGTTTTATATATAAGTAAATGGCACATATAGGGCCTGTGTTTGCTTTACTAATATAATTGAGAAGTTGAACATTACATATTATATTCTAAAACATAAAATCACTTACAAACGCTAACACTATTCTAATATCATATATAAATCATATAAATAAATAAATAATGAGGCGCTTTATTATAAATATATTTAATTTAATAATAATATTAATGATGATGATGATGATGATGATGATGATTATTATTATTAATATTATTATTATTTAGGATATTGTTTATTTATAAAAAAAAAAAAAAAATACAATTTGACACATGCAAACCACAGCAGAAAGTTCTAACCAACAGACCCATGTCATATACAGCAGAGATAAATAACCCACTATAAAATAAAAGAATTAACGTATGCTATGTTTTTTATTTTCACAAGCTTTGGGGACGTAACATAATTTTCGCTTTTAAATATACTTATTGCTTTCGCCATGAGGCTGTGTTCAAAATGATATCAAAGTTTTCATAGTGCACTGCGAAGGGAGCACAATTGTAAACGTGAAGATCGCTAAAACTGAACTGTAAAAATTCTTTGAAAGCAAATTACAACTAAGAGAGATTAACTTAATGCTTTTTTATTTTTAATAATTCCAACTTTGAATGTTAGAATGTTCTAAATGAATAGGCCATAGGGGGGATAAGTGGGAATAGAACACAGCCAGGAACTACGCTTCTAACTACAGCTCCAGAGGTGTCGTTTCAAGTGCTCAAGTTTGCGACGCAGTTTGCGAATGTTAGTTGGAACGATGGATTTGGGAAACAGCAAATCAACGAACTATGTTTGTAACGACGGAACTTGTGAACTTAGTTGGCTAACGATGGTTTTGGGAAACGCACCCCTGATTGGCCTCAATTAAGGGTGCCAGTGAAGAAGCTCACCGATGTAAGTAAGGTGCCAGACCATTCAAACCTTTAAAAACAAATAACAATAACTTGTACTGAATCCTAAATGGAACTGGGAGCCAGTGAATGGATGATAAAACTGGTGAGATACTAGAAATTTTTTTTTGTCCCAGTTAAAAGCCTAGCAGCTGCATTTTAAACTAGTTGCAGGCGTACAATCGAAGCCTGTGAAACTTCTAAATACAAAGAGTTGCAGTAGTCCAATCTGGACATAATGAAAACATTGATGATTGATTCCAACTCCTTAAAAGACAGAAAAGGCTTCAATTTGGCAAAGTTCCTTAATTGATAGAAACGACTTTTGACGAATGAATTTATTTGCGTGTCAAACTTTAACTCGGTGTCAAATATAACTCCAAGACTTTTTGCTTAAACTAACCTAATTGATTAATTGTAGATTCACAGACACTCGGAGGGCCAAACACTAGCATTTCAGTTTTTGATTCATTCAAGTGTTAAAAATTACCAGCCAACCATTCCTTAATCTCGTTAAAACAGGTAAAAAGGACTGTAAAACTGAGTTTTCTCCCATTTTTATGGGAATATAAAGCTGATGTATATCCTGAATGAAGCAGTTACATTCTAAAGTTATAAAGCTCATTCTCGAGCATGAAAAACACCAAAGGCGCCCACTTGGAATGCGTGTTTACACGTTTTGCGATTTTGCTTTTGAATTTTGCGACCACTAGCACACTAGGTTAGGCTATTATAAACGGTGCTGTGGAATGAAGTTTACTTTCACTTTCAAACTCCTATAAGGCAAACCTTTTTGCATTTTGGTTTTATAGATGATCTGCCTGCGATGTCATGTTTGCTGTGTTATAAATGAAATATAGTATATGTGTGGGAATTTGGAGCGGATCGGAAAGCTACTATTTGTGGATTGACGTCTTACATTAGCACTGCAGGTAAAATTACGATGTTATGTTATTGGCTGCTGCCACAGCCATATCACCCTGCAGCCCAACCGGTTACTCACTGAAGCTAAGCAGGGCTGAGCCTGGTGAGTACCTGGATGGGAGACCACATGGGAAAACTAGGTTGCTGTTGAAAGTGGTATTTGCCACCAACACAATGTAAAAATAACCACACCAGTTTTACCCTTTTAGTATCTTATCATGCTCTTTAAATCCTGATTTTTAATTATCCCGGACGAGCCCCCAATAAATGTTACAACCTCTTTGATGTTAGTTTAGGGTAAAAGGAATAACATTTAAAAAGGTGTGATACTTTCACTGTGGTGGGACAAGCAAAAGACACTAACAACGGAAAATGCCAACAAAAGTGATTTAATGTACAAAAATGAAATTAGATTAATGTCCAAATATATACAAAGGAAGAAAAATATTTACAATAATATGAATAAGTTCAACAAAGTATCAAACAAAACAAAAATGTTCAACTCAGGAGTAAGGGGACGAAAGTGAAGCCAAAATAAAAGAAATTAATATAACAAAACAATTCTAACTCAAACACAGACCCCTTACCTCACTAGAAACATGAAACAAAAGAAAAGAAAAGTCTTCAGCGCCGTGCGCCGTATCTTACTTACTCTGAACTATAAAAAAAAAGTACAAAGATGGCGTTCACCTCTTACCTGATGATTTAACAATTGATTAACTACGTGTTTGCAAAATGGAAGTCGTACGACATCTTCCCTATCCACCTTACTCAGAGAAAGTGTGAACATGAAGAATAGATCTCTAATTGATCCAGAAAGAGTTGCGCCAAAGTAACAAACAAACAAATCAAAATAAAGAGGTACAAAAATCACAAAGTTTCTCCAAAATGGGCAAAAGTAATACAAAACAATTTTACCCAAACGAAAGTTAATGAATTACAACGAAAAAACAAAGTCATGTCAGCAGAAAAGACAAAAACGAGATCAAGAGAAAAAAAGGCGCTCCTTCCGCTTTTCCTGGCGTCCTTTTATATGTCCGCGCCACGTCGCCCAATGATGATTGACAGGTCTCGCGACCAATCAGCGGTCACGAAGGCGGACCTAAAAGAAATGACAGGCTGGGAGAAAGCGAGAGAGAGAAAGAGAGAGAGAGAGAAAACGGGAGGCAAAATTCTACTCGTATACAAATATACGGGAACCATAACAGAGGCGAACAGGGGGCGCTCAACCTGTGGTCTGTATGAGTCCTAATGCCCCAGTAAAAGTGAAGGGGACAGTACACTGTCAGTGGGCGCCGTCTTTCGGACGAGACGTTAAACCGAGGTCCTGACTCTCTGTGGTCATTAAAAATCCCATGGCATTTCTCGTGAAAAGAGTAGAGGTGTAACCCCGGTGTCCTGGCCAAAGTCCCTCAATCGGCATTTACCCATCATGGCCTCCTAATCATCCCCATCCACCGAATTGGCTCTATCACTGTCTCTTCACTCCACCAATAGCTGGTGTGTGGTGAGCACACTGGCGCCGTTGTCCTGTGGCTGCTGTTGCATCATCCAAGTGGATGCTACACACTGGTGGTGGTGTGGAGAGACCCCCCTCATGATTGTGAAGCGCTTTGGGTGTATGGCCATACACAATACGTAAATGCGCTATATAAATATACATTACATTACATTACATATGCTCAAGTGAAGTTTTTATTTAACCCATGTCAAATAAATAAATAAATAAATAAAACCCTAATCATAATGACAAAAGTAGCCAAGACTTATTTGTTGACACAAACCACAAATGTAGTTTTGTTTTGGCTGTGAACGCACTTAATTTCACCCCTAATATGCATTCTTCTTGTTTATTTTGTACATAACTAAAAAAAATTATACCAAATAAAATGCGTTTCAAAAAGAGAATTTTAAAATAAATATATAGCCAGGTTTGTGTTCAAAAACAGACTGACTCACTCCTTTTCTTCTAGCGTATGCCGTCCCATAACCTTATCGAATCAATGAACAAATTGCAAAAAACAAACAGTGATATTTTAAAGTACAATAATAGGCTATTTAAAAGTACACTTAAATCACATTTACTAGAGAGAGCAATATGATATGTTTTGAGGCACAGTCTGTCACACTGCTTTTATTTTTTATTTTTGGTTTGTTAATGCATGAATTATTTAAGTTAAACGTTTTGTGTAGGAGGTTTAATATTTAACTGGTCATTAAATCAAGTTGAAAATCTAGCTATTTTGTTTATTGATCGGTTGGAGCGTCTGTTGCCGTAAAAAAAAAAAAATAAAGAAATGAACAACCGCTGATTTGAGGCATGCCTTGCGTGCCCGTCCGCTACTCCAGATTATTTTTTTCACTCGGTAGGCCTAGTATTCAAGTATCAAACATTTATATTAAAAAGATATTTAGACTTTTTTATGATTCTTTTAAAACGTTGTTTTTTAGGATCTTTCCATTAAACATTTCGATAATAAATTGATGTTTTTACTTCTGTCTCCACGATTGCAATGTAATTTTCTAAATTATCTAAACTAGACAATTAAAATATACTGTAAAAAGTGTAGGCTGATAGCTATTCTATTTTGACAGCAGATGATTTAAATTGCTGGTTTTGTCTGACCAGAGGAGAACTGCACAATGTAAAGCTGCAATTGACGCAGTAGCATTGTATGCTAACGTAAGCACGATATGATACAGCATGTTTAATCCTTGCACTATTTTAAGTGAATGTAAATGGAGTCGATTCCGGAGTGGAGTCCGGAGTGGAGTCCGACTCCAAAATTAGCAGTCGGGAATCGGAGTCGACTCCAAAACCCCCGGAACCGAACACCCCTAGCAGTATGTTACTGTATTTTAAAACTGCATTGTAAAATTACTGTATATTCTACAGTAAAGATGTACATACAATTCTGTAGATACATTTACAGCAAGATTAATGGTGCTGTAAATGTTAATAGGTATTTTTGCTGTAATTGATTTACAGTATGTTACTGGCGAACTGCTGCCATTAAGTTACTGTAGATTCTATAGGAAAACATTAACAGTATATATAACAGCACTTAAAATGTAGAAGAAAAAAATCCTGATTGAATATTCTCGCTTGGGCTAGTTAAAGCATACCTGTCAACCCTCCCGTTTTTTTCCAGGATTCTCCTGTATTTTACCATTCTATCCCGCTACCATCCCATTCAACTTAATTAACTGTCTGGTTTAGCTCAACTACCAAATCTGACCTTCAAAGACTACGTCGAATAGTTTGGATTGCTAAACGAATCACTGGTACAACCCTCCCTACTCTCCAAGAACTGTACTTATCCAGAGTGAGCAGAAGGGCTGCCAAAATCACTCTGGACCCCTCACACCCAGCACACTGCCTCTTTGAACTTTTACCTTCTGGTAGACACTACAGAGCACTGTGTACCAGAACAGCCTGACACAGAAACAGTTTCTTCCCTCAGGCAATCCATCTCATACACTTTATGATAGTAATTGTGAAACAACACTTTTTCTACACATATATATTTATTTAACAACATACTTTAAGCTCTGTCACGAAAACAAATGCCTCTTATGTGTGAACATACCTGGAAATAAAGCCCTTTCTGATTCTGATGAAATATGTTCCCTTACTTCTCCTGTATTTTTAGTCTTTCTATGAAAAGTAAAAGAGTCGATGTTATATGTGATAATTGCAAGAGCTGTTCAAGAGAATTATGCTTTTGCTTTATTCTGGCTTGAAAGCACATTGAAGTGAATATAAAAATGGCTGCATCCACTTCTTTTCCATTAAAGCTATGGGTCGATAGTCGCCCTTCTTATGCAACATCTAAATCAGTCCATTCATGTAATGGTGTGACTGACGGACACGCTCCGTATAAAGACACTTTTCCCAGATCAGCTTGTGTACATACCATTTGAGGAGGAGCAAAAGTGGACACTTTTGGATTTGGGTGTGTTTTTAAACAGACAAATGCACTTAATATTTAAACACGTCCGTCCTGGCGTCTTTTATTTTAAACACAAATAATTTTGTCTTAAATGAGCATAAACAGTTACGAAAGTAATCAAATTCTTTCATTATAGATCTGTGGATTCTTAAAGTGACACCACTGTTATCAAACAAAACAGTGGATCAAAATTAGTATTGCATCCCATATTTTTACTTCCCAATGTTGACAGGTATGAGTTAAAGTCTGTGTGAAATCAAAATGTACAATGTTTATTTGCTAGCGCACATTAGCATATTAACCTTTATTGTTTAGGTTAAAGAATAAAGACTTTAATTTTTAGGTTAAAGAATTTAAATTAATCCACTCTTTTGTAATCATCAGTTGAAGTCTAACCATTTTCTTCTGCATTTGGAGTGGTTTGACAACTTCTGCCCCAATATTTTTAACAACACCCCTCTTAACTTTAGTTTGCTACTAGGGAATGAGAAAGCCCCGTCCTCTACTCAAAATTCTGTTTCAGTTGGAAGTACATCAAAATACTGAAATAAAAGTCTCCGCAACTTCAGGTTCACACAAACTTTTAGAAGATTTTTATAATAATAAAACACAAATATAGCCAATATTATAGTCTTTTTAAGGTTGGAGTTAGGTGTGGGCCAACTAAAAATAATTAAAAATGTATTTTTGAGAATTTTAGTATAGATTTAGTAATATTTGGGTTTATTACTCCAGTCATAAGCCGTTTTAAATGTTGACTGAATTTGAAAGTAACTATTCATTTAACCATTTTAAAGCATTTAAAGCATTTATTTTTTATAATATTACTTTAACTAAGATGTCAATTGAGACTATTAGTTCAACTGAGATGGTGTTTGTTCGTATGAGTGTGTCTATGACAAGATAAATTGTGTGAATATAAAAAACGTTTTAACTATTTACTCAATGTTGATGACACGAATGCCTTTTAGTATTTAAATACTATTTTATATATATATTTAATATATATATTACTATTGTATGGTATCCTTCATTGGTTAAAGTATTAATCAAATTTTTATTGCCAATGTGTGAGCAGTTTGTAATGAAAATTAAAAAACAAGACTTCTTAGGTTGAAATCTTGACTGATTTTAATGTTAAAAACTGAATTTTTTCAGGTTGTTAACTGACCAAAAGCCTATTTAAGGCTTTTAAAAGACTGACATAATGCTGAAAGAGCTATTCTGTAATGTAACGTAAATGTGTTTTGCAAAAAAAATGATTAAATCAAACTATAATCTTGCATAGACAGATCTTTATAATATCTAGCCTCATACAGTAGGGGGAAATAAGTATTCAACACATCACCATTTTTCTCAGAAAACATATTTTTAAAGGTACTGTTGACTTGAAATTTTCACCGGATGTGCATAAAAATGAAAGAAATCCATATATGAAAAGAAAACAAACCGAATTACTTTACAAATTAAGTTACAGTATATGTGATAAAATGAAATAACACTGGTAGTATTGAAACACATGAAGAAAGAAAGGTGTAAAAAGGCAATGAAAGGCCCAGAAAGCAGCTGAAATCTCTCAGTTCTTCAGCAACCCTCTGCCCTTCATCATCATCAATTAATATTTACTGCTTCAGTCCAACATCTACATTAGCAGAATGATGATGATGAATCCAGTGTGGACAATTCAGCAAGACAGGGATCCAAAACACAGCCAAGGAAATTCTCAAATGCTTTCAGAGAAAGAAAATCAAGCTGTAGAATGGCCCAGCCAACCACCTGACTCGAATCCAATAGAAAATACAAAATAAATATCAGATTTGATAGAAGAGACCCACAAAACCATCAAGATTTTGACACTCTGTTGAAGTCTGTGAAAAACTCCCACCTGAGTAATTCTTGTGACTTCATTCTCCATATGAGAGACGTCTTTAAGAGCCGCCATCACAAAAATAGTGATGTGTTGAATACTTATTTCCCCACTGTATTTACTTTTTAATCAACCTATATTAGTGTTTTAAAAACTTCATCTATTGACTCCAAATTTTGTTGAATTTTGTGCAAATATATCATGTTCAGTCTCTTGTATGTTACCTGTGTTACAGGGATAGTTCTCCCAAAATAAATATTTTTTTATATTTTGAAGAAAACTGAAAACTAGTAACCATTGACTTCTATAGTATATTTTTTCCTACTATAGTCGTTAATGGGTTTCCAACATTCTTCAAAATATCTTCATTTGTGTTCAACAACAAAAAAGAAACTCATAAATGGTTAGTAAATGTTAATTTTTTGGGTGAACTATCCCTTTAAGTTGCTGTCTGCAGTTCACCACAGTTTCATTAATGTCATTAGTATGATCAATAATAGAGTGGAGGAACTATGCCGTCATATGTAGGCCAATCGGCTGCTAGCATAAAACTGGTTCCCTTGATAATATCCCCATAGTATTTTCCCATAGGCTTTTCTAAGATTGCAAATAATAAGCTCTGTGTTCAAACACTTTTCATTACACTTACACGTTTTGTCCAACCGGATAATCCTCACACGAAAATACAACTTTTAGCACTTTTGGATCTTTAATGCAAACCCAAATACTGAAAAGCTAACATTAGGCTATAAACGGACTACAGCTTTCAGGGCGCTCGCCTGTGACGTCAGCACCACCCTGCTACAGACAACTCCTCAAGCTTATTTTAGAAATATGGTCCATGACAAAGGTTTACTCTCTCGGTTTATTATATTGTAATCCACGCTATATATTATAAACAAATAAATACGCAAAAACACATCTGTATATAGATCTACGTGCCTTTTGGATAGTTTTTTACATGGGAAATACATTTTGTTTTGCTTTACAGTTAATGTAAAAGTTTTAAAACACGTACTGTATGTTTTATAAATGTGCCTACGTAGTATTGTCATAAGACATATGTAAATAAGTGTATCGTGCGCATGCATAACGTTACTACATCTGCCCCCGCTTACCTTAGTAACAGATGACAGAAATGAGGCATGAGGGACAGCTATCAAATACCTGCTAGTTCATCATGGACACAGAACAACATTCAATATTCTTTTTTTGTCACGAAGTATAGCGAAAAGCAGCCCATACAGTCACATGTGCTATACATTTTAAGGAGGAGTGTAAATATTGCAGTTTTGGCTTATAGTTAAATGTGTTCAGATGAAGAAGAAAAAAAAACGACGAAAAATCAATTGATCACGTTAAAATGACAGGTAATATTTATGTATTTTTACACATTTATTCACACGTTTGTATACTGAGAGCAGGAAAGAGGCTGTACTGGTAAGCAGTATCTTCATAATATCATCTAATTAAACAAAATGATCTACAAATTAATCTGTCATGACGGTCTTTAGAAGTGAAGGCATTATCTACACACAATATGAATTCACATTTAGAAAAATACTACAAACTATAAAATACTCTTAATGAAAATAGCAGACAAACCCAAATGCCCAATGCAAGCAGGATGCGTTCCAGACCAGTGCAGCTCGATGACATATAATGTCTCCGACACCGCCTGTAGTCCCATTTAGCAACTTGATAGCAACCGTCTTTTAAAGAAGCGTAACCGATTTAAAAAATCAAGAGTGTGATGTAACTGATGTGTTTTATGTTGTAGAATAAAACGTGAAAGTATCTTGAGTTTGAAACCTTTTTTTAAGCGATTTAATTGAAATCCCATTCAGAAACATATTGACTTTAGGACGAGGGAACCGGAACTGCTAAAATGCTAACTCGCTTCCAGGTTTTGCATACAAATTGACATCATAGTTCCCGCACTCTATTGTCTTTGTTATATGTATTTTATCAAATAATGGTCGTGGTTATTTTGTCCTTCACCTTCATCTGTAAACTCCACATAGTCATCTTGTGAGGGATCTCCTTATCTGCCATGCAGGTCTGCTGATGAAAGTACAGATAGATGTCTCTGAGAACTTGACCTTTGTGTTCTTCTTAACCACAGCATTGGAGTCTCTGTACTGGTAGTGTTATCAGACTGTGCATTTGAACTCTTTTCTCTGAACATTGAACTTTAGACCCGGTGTTCATATGTTGGGGTCAGACAGGAGAAGGACTGAACGTTTGCAGTCAAACCCAGTAGGTCACAGGGTTAATCCTGCTTTCCATGACCTCATAAAACTTTTTTAAAAAATTGAAATTTCTCTCACCAGATCAGTAGGAGGAACTGCATGAAAATTCTTGAATTCAAAAACTTTGTTATTAGCGACGGTGACGTGGTGGCTCAGTAGCTCTCACAGCAAGAAGGTCACTGGTTTGAGCCCCAGTTGCAGCAGGAAGCATTTCTCCAATGTCTGTGTTGGTTTCCTCAGGTTGCTCCAGTTTCTGGGTTGAGGCTGGAAAGGCATCCGTCGCATAAAACATATGCCAGAGAAATTGGCAGTTCATTCCACTGTGGCAATCTCAGATTCACTGGAAAAAATGCAGGCTTCCACACAATTCATTCATGTTGTCGCAAAACAAATCAATTAAGTTAACTGGTTTTGATAAATTTCAGTGGATTGAACATAAAACTATAAAAAAAGATATGGTAATGCTATAATAACTACACACTATAAATCATTTGGTAAGCATTAGGAAATAGTTCAATCATTATCTATTAAGTATTAACTAGGTAGTGCTGTCGCCTCACAGCAAGAAGGTCGCTGGTTCGAGCCTCGGCTGGGTCAGTTGGCGTTTCTGTGTGGATTTTGCATGTTCTCCCTGTGTTCGCGTGGGTTTCCTCCGGGTGCTCTGGTTTTCCCCACAGTCCAAAGACATGCGGTACAGGTGAATTGGGTAGGCTAAAATTGTCCGTAGCGTATGAGTGAGAATGAGATGGGTTTTCAGAGATGGGCTGCGGCTGGAAGGGCATCCACTGCGTAAAAACGTGCTGGATAAGTTGGCGGTTCATTCCGCTGTGGTGACCCTGAATTAATAAAGGGACTAAGCCGAAAAGAAAATGAATGAATGAATGAATGAATGAATAATAGACGTTAGTTAGCAATTTATAAATACAGCTACAAATGCTGTATTGTTGACAAAAGCACATGTATAATGTGCTTAATTATTGTGTTTTCATATTTGTTAATGATTATTTTTTCATTACTAAATTAAGTATTGCATTATTTACAAACGAATTATTTAAGAATAGTTTCTGTTTTTTTTAAGACCATTCAGAATGCATAAATAAATGATTAATAAACTTTTCAAATTAACATTTATTAATCTTATTATTTGCCTCCGGCGCCTAGACTGCAGCTCTGCACAAGACGTTTGGCCATAGGAGAAATGGTCGTGCCCAACTGAGCCTGGTTTCTCTCAAGGTTTTTTAAATCTTCACTTTCGTCGATTGGTGAAGTTTTTTCCTCGCTGCTGTTGCCACTGGCTTGCAAGGTTCGGGATCTGTAGAGCTGCACATCGATAGATTTGCTCTTCAGTGTTTGGACTCTCAGTAGTGATTATTAAACCACACTGAACTGAACTGAACTTAAACTCTGAAAACTGGACTGACACTGTTTCAATTTACTATAATCTTCCATGTGAAGCTGCTTTGACACAATCTACATTGTAAAAGCGCTATACAAATAAAGGTGAATTGAATTGAATTGAATATTATTCAGGCATGTACTAATAGATAATTTGTATGTTAATAAATGCTTTATTAACTAAATTTCATCCAGTTTTGTGACCTAATCTAAAGTGAGGATTATTATGCTTTATGAATCCCTTATAAATGACAATAAAGGCTCAGTTATATTTTAAACAGGAGAAAAGAAAGTAAATGACTTTATTAATTTTTGTTCATTTGAAGATACACAATGAAAAATGTTTCAAATGAAAATTAAAACTTTGCAATCTTATGTAAAGTAAAATTACTTTGCCGTTTAAACTGCTAAATAACATTGAAATGTTGTATCAAAAAAATTGTTCAATTATTGTATTGTTGTTGTTTTATCCAATTTTATTTATTTTGTATTTATTTGTAATTGTATTTTGACACTCTTGTTATTCGGCAATGTTTAAAGTTTACAGTAATTTTATTTTTTAAATAAGATTGCAAAAGTTTATTGTTCATTTATTACTGAGTCTTTAATCGTCATTTATAAGGGATTTATAAAGCATAAATAGTCCTCATTTCAGGTCACAAAACTGCATGAAGTTGAGTTAATAAAGCATGTATTAACATACATAGTAACCATTACTGCCTGAATAATTAATTATATAAATGTTGATTTGAATAGTTTGTTGAATAGCCACCAACTACGCTTAAATACAAATAGTTTGTTAAAAATGCAATACTGAATTTAGTAACGAACAATTAATAAGTATTAAAGTATGAAAATACAATTTATACAATTTAATACAACATTTGTAGCTGTATTAATAAACTACTTACTAATGTCTATTAATTTAGAGTTAATACTTAACAGATAATGAATTAACTATTTGCTAATGCTTAATAGATGATTTATAGTGTGTAGTTATTATAAAGTGTTACCAAAAATATTCCTGATTTCTTGCTTTGATATAAATTTCATGTTAAAGTGTTTTTTTTTTGTTCCATGATTTTTTAAAGCTCTATACACATTGGCAAAAAAAAAAATAAAACACACACACACACACACACCACACCAACACACCACACACACACACACACACACACACACCCACACACACACACACACACACCACACACACACACACACACACACACACACACACACAATTTCTAATACCTTATTTATTTTATCTTTGCCATGATGACAGTAAATAATATTTTACTAGATATTTTTCAAGACACTTCTATACAGCTTAAAGTGACATTTAAAGGCTTACTAGGTTAATCAGGTTAACTAGGCAGGTTAGGGTAAATTAGGCAAGTTATTATATAACGATGGTTTGTTCTGTAGACTATCGGAAATAAATAAAGCTTAAAAGGGGCTAATAATTTTCACCTTAAAATTGTTTAATAAAAATTAAAAACTGCTTTATTCTAGCTGAAATAAAAACAGATTCCTTGGTCTGTCAAACGTCATTTAGGAAATATTTAAAAAAGAAGAAAAATTCAATGGGGGCTAATAATTCTGACTTTAACTGTATGTATATTTTAAATGGTCTTTAAATTTAAATACTCTGTTTATTAGAATTGATCTAAATTGCAATAGAGACATGTACTTTATGCTTTTTTTTATGCATTTTTAAAATTTGTATAGAAATGAGGTGCTATATTTAATTAAGGGATATTTAAGATCCTATGTGATGCTGAAGACGAATGTAAGGGTGCTGAATATTCAAGTTTTCATCAATCAACTAATTTAGAATAACTTCAAACAGAAAAAAATATTCAATTAAAATGTTTCATAATGTTAATTTATTTACTGTATACTTGATTAAAAGCACTGTAGGTGATAAACAATTTTTTTCTAGATCATTACAATATTGTACAAAGTGCCAGAATTAGCCAAGAATGGCTATTTTTCTCATCTGTAGACCCTTGACAGAATGTTAAAAAAAGAAGTATTGAACATGTTTTTCCTAGAATAATATTTCTAAAGGAGCTGTTGACATGGAATTGAACCAGATTTTGGTAAAATCTAAGCAATACAAACATAAACAAAACTAAAACATCTGAAAAATGAGTTATGTGTAATAATAGAATGACACAAGGAGAAAAGTACTGAACTACCTGATTTAATCCTTATATAAAAAGCTTTTTGGTGATGGAAGCTTAATATACAGTAGAGGAATGAAGTCACATGAATTACTCAGGGTGTGATTTTTTTCACAGACTTTAACAGAGTGTAAAAATATTGATGGTTTGTGGGTCTCATGAGCTTTATTTAGTATTTTCTATTAGATACAAGTCAGGTGATTGGCTGGGCCATTCTACAGCTTGATTTTCTTTCTCTGAAAGCATTTGAAAGTTTCCTTGGCTGTGTTTGGATCTTTGTCTTGCTGAAATGTCACCCCTGGTTTCATCTTCATCATCCTGATAATGTAGATGTTGGACTGAAGCAGCTAATTTTGATTTACAATGAGGAAGGGCAGAGGGTTGCTGAAGAACTACTGAGAGATTTCAGCTGCTGTCTGGGCTTTCACTGCCTTTCTACAACCTCCCTTTCTTCATGTGTTCAATAACTTTTTCCCTGCGTCATTTCATGTCATTACACATAACTTTAATTTGTAAACTTTATTAGATTTGTTTTCTTTGCATATATGGATTTCTCTGGTTGTTACCAACATCCGGTGAAAATTTCATGTCAGCAGCACCTTTAGAAATAAATGGAAAAGGAAAAATGTTTTCTGAGGAAAAAATGGTGCTGTATTGAATACTTATTTTCCTCCACTGTACAAACACAAGTAAGAAACAAGGAGATAAATCTTCATATTTGTTGACGAAATCATAAAATTCTGCTTTAAAATTCAGAATTTACATCAGATTTGGACCAAGCTGTGTATTCTGATCTGTCGCATTTAGTCCCATTACGCTGACTTGACAGATAAAGTGCTGTACAGTGCTTTCCAAGCCAGTGTCCGAGTGATATCAGGCCACAGGGCTGGTGCTGACAATTCCTGCAATCACTATATTTGTAGACAGTTAGCGTCTCGAGATTGCCGTCAGGCCGAGGCGATAAGAATGAGCTCTGTATGTGCGCGGAGATACATGGGGTTGCATGAAGCCCACAGACGCCCCCAGCAGATGATAGCGGCGCAGGATCAGAGACGGTCCACCACTGGAAGGATGCGCTAACGGCCTGTTTTCATAGATTGCAGGAGGAAACGGCTCCCCAGCTCTCCTCCCTGCCTGTCAATGCCCTCCGCCAATGATGGACTTTCTCCTCAATATCACGGTGCATTTCTTATCCTGAAAGGTAATGAAATCAGGCCTGACAGCACACTGTGATATTCTGCAGCGCCACCGCATTATTGGCTAATAAACTCCCTCTTTTCTCTCTAGTCATGAGTCAGACAGGAAATACATTACGCCCATGCTAATTTTTGAAAAGCACTACTATAATGTGGCTGAATGGCCCGAAGGGTATAACGGGGAAATGACAGCACTGAAATGGCTTCACCAGCACATTAATAGCCGAGTACGGGAATACTTCGTAATGGTTGGTTAACCTATTTACCCACAGTGACCCATTTCTGCAAGTCAACTTTTCCTTTATCCAAAGCTCTGTCAGGAAGATAGATTCTGCATTTACATTGATTTCACTGGATACATATTGCACAAATCTGTGTGCTGAGTTCCGAAGCATTCTAATGATGTTCATTACTACGTTGGGAATCATCAGAGTCCCCACAATAACGATATTATCAGGATACTTCTGTCATGATACAATACTATTGCAATATTCTGCGGTATACAGTGGGTTGGGTATCGTTTGGGGTTATTCGATACTGGTTGCTAAATCGATACTTTTAAAATGATACCGGTGCCAAAACAATGCCTGAACTGATACTTTGAGCCACAAAATTATGGTGGATGACTCTAGAAAAATCTTTTAGTTGACCAAAAAATGTCTTTAATCATTTTAATTGAACAATATAATTGGTTTAAAGCACACATCAATTCATGTTTGATATATTTTAAATTGAATTGCATTAATATATTTATTTTGATCATTTGTTTGTAATTGCAATTAACATTACATTAGCTTACTACTAACCTGTGGAAAGGCTGTCATCAAAATCAGGGAACACCTTTTTTCTAGGGTTGGTGCTTGGGACTACATGTACAAGGACATCAGTAATCTAATGATTTGCCTTCATCTGAATAAGACAGTAATATGATTAAGGTGTTTACATGAGTTGTTTTTTGAATGTTCCTTTCATGATCCTGTTTTACACTGTTATAGCACATAGACTGATTAATGTGCATTGTGTCACCAGCCTATCCACGTTTCCTCCAGGGTTTCATGTAATTTTGGGTGTTATGTTTAATCTTTCGACTTTAACTGCAGTTCGGCACTTTCACTTTCATTCAGCAACATATTGTTCTGTATTGAGGTATTGAATAAGAATATGATGTAGGGAGTGGTGGCAAGAGTGCTGTTTTTAATGGAAATTTTTAATGGAAAAAATCTGCATTTTGTGACTCGGGTGGCTGTGGGCCTTTAAGGTAATCAAAATCGCTGGTTACATGATAGACTCTTAATCAGTTTATTGTCTTTATCATATTAAAATCGGAGTATTGGTGTCCATGTAAACGTACTTCGTGAAAGTGCCAGATGATGTCGCAAGCTGTCAAAGACAGTTAATTCTATGAGCCCTCAAATGTTTCATTAAGTTCAATGTGTTACCCCCCTTACGCGTAACTTTTGTAAAGCATCTGCTTCATGTTGCTGTGTCAGAATACTTGCTTGTAAAATATAGGCATACTTTAGAACTTAGTTTAAGCAAATTGGATGAACGCGAACATGCGTGTTGACGACTCTGAAGGGAATTGTTTAGCGGATGCGCTGTACTGCACACGTTGTCTACTTGCGTGCATTTCCTAAGCAACTAGAACAAACGCCTAACATTGCAGATGGTGTCCGTAACTCTTAAAGTTGTTTAGAATTAAATGTTAAGAGATGGTTGTGACACAACATGCACCTATGTGTGCCTTTGATGTACCCCTTGACGCTTCTTACATCCTTGTCGCAGCACCAGTGGCACCGAAATTAGACACCGAAATTCATTTGCTGATTCGTCTAAAGGGCCTATCATACAACCAGCACAATAATGCGCAAGATTTATTTGGCGTGATTTGTTGCCATTTTCAGACCAGCGCAATGGTAATTTTCACGTTTTGCGCCACGTTGTTTAAATAGCAAATCCATTTGCGCTTCTCTGTGGACTCTTGGGTGTGCCGGTCTAAAAAGGAGGTGTGTTAAGGCACATTAATGGTGTGTTGCTATTTTGAAGAACTGAAATAGACCACGCCATTGACCAACTAAAAGCTGCTCTAAAGTCCAGGGTGGAGCGCATTAGTTATGCGCCTATGCAGGTCCAAAACACATAGCTTAATACACACAGGATGTACAGCAACACATAAATATCTTTACATTTAAAAAAGGATTAAAATGTTAGAAAAATGATTATTTTCACTTCTGCCACTTTTGGTGCAGTCTATTTCAGTTCTTCAAAATAGCAATGCGTCAACAATGTGCCATAACACACCTCCTTTTTAGACCAGCACACCCATGAGTCCACAAAGTGGCGCAAATGGATTTGCTATTTAAACAATGTGGCACAAAACATGAAAATTAGGGTTGTGCTGGTCTGAAAATAGCAACAAATTACACCTAACAGGTGCATGATAGGGCCCTAAATGTATCAAAACACAACACATTTCAAAGCAATAAAACAATATTTCATACACACCATACATTGACATAGATTTCTGACTCAGTTCATTGTTTCTCAAGCATTTTTAATCTACTTGATCAATTAATTATTCTGCTTCTCTTCATTGATTGATCCGGAACTGATAAATTTTATTCATTTATTTCTTTTCCTTCGGCTTAGTCTCTAATTTGTCAGAGGTCACCACAGCAGAATGAACCGCCAACTATTCCAGAATATGTTTTATGTAGCGGAAACCCACGCGAACACAGGGAGAACATGCAAACTGACCCAGCTGGGACTCGAACCAGTGACTTTCTTACTGTGAGGCGACAGTGCTCACCGCTGAGTCACTGTGCCGCCGCTGTTGAATTTATGTACAATATTTAAACAAGTACATTGTAAGTAACTGTAGTTAAATTACCTGAAAATGAAAAGTAATCCCTTACTTTACTTTTTCTGTAGAAAAGACATCTAATTACTTTGTAACTAATTACACCCAACACCGGTGGTATATTGCAGTTTATTGCAATTTTCCAACTTCAAATTATGTCTCCAAAGGAAAAATGCTGGCAGCATCATTTATCAGTTTGTTTATATTACTTGAAATGTATTGCAGCAATGCAAAATGGTATTGTCAAGCAGACAAACTGATCCAAATTTTAATGTTATAGTTCAATTCAATTCATCTTTATTTCTATAGCGCTTTTACAATGTAGATTGTGTCAAAGCAGCTTAACATAGAAGTTCTGGTCAATTTTAAACTGTGTCAGTCCAGTTTTCAGAGTTGAAGTTCAGTTTAGTTCAGTTCAGTGTGGTTTAATTTTTACTGCTGAAAGTCCAAACACTGAAGAGCAAAACTCTGCTCACTTGAGAAAACTGCCACCACTATCTTGTGGACTGTAAATAAATAAATTTTAATATTTAAACAAATAGTATAATAAAATATTGGCAATATATTGATATAGTCATCAAGGAAGCAACATAAATTCAGCGAAAATGCAAATATTCATACTATATTTATATTCATACTCGTTCTATCATAATGCAATTTACAGTGTGATTTTTGGTCACGCTTTATTTTAAGGTACGAATCTTACTATTAAGATTAAGATTCATTCGGTTTTTTTTTGGCTTAGTCCATTTATTAATCTGGGAGCACCAAAGCAGAATGAACCGCCAACTTATCCAGCATATGTTTTACACATTGGATGCCCTTCCAGCTGCAACCCAACACTGGGAAACACCCATACACTCCTGCATTCACACACATACTCTTCGGCCAATTTAGCTTATTAAGAATAAGAGCTTGCAGAATATGTACTATATTATAAACGGTCAGTATCTTAATAAAAGGCAGGTAATAAGCCTCTATTTAAAGGCATACAGTAGTTCACCCAAAAATGACTGAAAACCTGTAACCATTGACTCTAATAGTATACAGTCTTTCAGCTTTCTTGAGAATATCTTCTTTAGTGTTCAACTGAAGAAAGAAGAAGGTTTATAAACACTTGATGGAGAGGACATAGTGAGTAAACTTTCATTTTTGGGTTGAACTACCTCTTTAATAATGAGAATTGGTCTGAACACAATATTTTCCTGTCATCCAAAGCTGTATTTCAGCATCATTACTCCAGTCTTCGGTGTCACATGATCCTTCAGAAATCACTCTAATATGTCAGCCTTTCAGTGCTTAACATTGTTGTGAAAATTATAAGCGAAATGGGAACTCCTGTGTCTCACACACTCGCTGCTTTGTGTTATCAGTATTTTTTTGTGATGGTGGGTGGTGGCGCTCAGGCCTGCTGTGGAGCCGCTGTCGGCCCACTCCCCCTCAAATGGAGCCAGGCCTGCCTGATAAGCCACGTCCCAGAACTAGCAGGGAGCCAGGCCTATCTGAGCCCCCTGAGTGACTGGGTGACACGCTCTTCCATGGCCCAAACTGATAGACAGGGCAAAGCTATACGGCACAGTGAGGAAGAGGAAGGATGGGATAAGGATGCAATCAGCAGTTTTCCCAAACTCTGCGAACCTCTGGATATGATTAGGCATGTAGGATGGCAAATGTGTTGATGATTTAAAGCCAAAATTGAGTCATCATGTATTCACCCTTACTTCAGTCCAAACCTGTATGACTTTCTACCATTTCTGCAACAAAACAGATGTTATTTTGAAGAATGTGAAGAAAGTACACTTATATTTATATATATTCATATTTATTTATTTGTATTTATGCTTTTGAATTGGATTACGGGAGCTTGATCTTTCTTCCAACAACTTTTAACCTTGAAAAGTTACATTTTTAACTTTTTTAATAGTTTAAAGTGAGATGTAATCTTGTTTGGTGTCATATATTACAGTAAAAAAAAAACTTGTAATAAGCTGCCAGTACGTTTTCTGTTATTTTACTGACTTCTTTCTCTCTCTATATATTACTTCTTTTACATTACATTATTTCAATCTACTAAAATGTCAATAAAAGTCACTTTGTTAAACTGTAGAGTTGAATTTTCAACATCAAAAGTTGACAGAGCAGAGATAAACATCCCATAATGCAATTCACAATGGTAAATAAACAGAAAACACTTGTGAATCACAAATATGTAAACTGTTAATTAACAGATATTTGCAGTGGACTTCGGACATCTAGGAGTAAAAAAAAGACATGTTTGGGTATTCAGGTGGATGTATTTTGGGCCATTGTGTTGTGTGTTTGGTCTATGGGCTTACTCACACTATGCTATCCGAACCGTGCCCAGGCCCGTTTCCCGGATCGTTTGAGAAGTGTGAGTGCTCTGAACCGGGCTCAGGCACGGTACACTTGGCCGGCCCTGGCCCGGTTGGAAGAGGTGGACCAGAGCGCGGTTCACTTGGGCTCAGGCGCGGTACACTTACAGTGTGAGTGCAAGCGTGCCTAAGCCCGAAACTGAAAGCGAGACGTGACTTTTAAAAAGGGACTGTTTGATATGGATTAATTAATCATTTGTACTGTTCAATGAACGCAAACTGTCGTAGATTATTAAAGACGCAAACCCCTCACTGCACGTCAGCTGCGCCTTCAACAAACTTCCTAATTCCTGCAGCATGAGGACTTTATGATTGTTTATGAGCGTCAAAAGTGGCTGATCTGTTCGGCGAAATATTAGACTGCGTGTCACCACATATCAAACGACTTAAACGATAGAACTAAAGAAATCTCCACTGTGCTGAGCGAGAGCGCTTACTGAGCAGCGCGTCATCGATGACGTAAGCGCACCCAGGCCCGAATGTAATGTGAGTGCGGGCCGCCGGGGGAGACGGGAGGGGGGACAAGCGTGCTTTGGCCCGGTTCAAGGCAACTGTACATAGTGTGATGCATCATATTTCTGTAAAACCACATCAGAATTAATTTGGAAATGCAGAGACTAATGTTTTCTGAGGTCTCAGTACGTTTTTTCTTTACAGCAGGGTTCAGAAGTTTTGCATCAGGATTTGTTTTAATAATCCAAACACTCCCTTAAAAGAACTTGTGCAACCAAAACACCATTTAAACTAGAGTTTAAACTTTGTAGATTGGCACATTGTATTGATTTTATATAGGTCTGGGCAATATGTTAAAAATGCAGTCTCGATATTTATTTTCCATATTGACAGATAACTATACTGTACATATTTCAATACAAGTTGTTAATGCTTCCAGATTTAAAAGAGTACCCAACAATGACTTAAGCCACAAAAATTAGAGTGTCCATTAAATTACATAACATATTTTGGGCTACGATACATTTTTGGTGGCCAAAAATTGCACATTTCTGCTGTGTGATCGGCTCTTAGATCAATATAGAGTATAAAAGTCCAGAGCTTATAATTGTTATTGACATCAATTTTATCATGATTCGATATACAGTAATATCGCTTATTGGCCCAGCCCTAATTTTATATACTGTATCAAAATCAATGAATATAGCTATTTTCCAAAAAATATTTGGTGCCAAAAATGTCAAATATTATAATCTTCTTTGGAATGCCATTTTTATTTTATTTTTTTTATCTGTTAAATTATATTATATTTTTTATCTGGGTTGATTGTGTAAATTATGCCACTGCTTTTTCTGTGACTGTATGGATTTAGTATTTCTCTATATTCTTATTCTTCATATATATTTGTTAGAGAATTTAGTGCTAGAGTAAGGAGGAGGGGGTTGTTTTTTTTTTTAAAGAGAGAGAGTGTTTCTACAGGTGGTTTGTCAAGCCCACTCACTTGTGTGAAGCATACTTCATAAATACACAATGTTTTTATTTATTTTTTTATTGTATGATTATGAAAATGATTGTAAAAATGTGTCTGGTGCAAATGTGCAAAAAACTGGTGAAAGTGTTAAAGTGTCAGAGAGATGAAAGAGTGATTTTCTACAGGTGAACTTTTTAAAAAGCTTAAAAAACGTTTTTAGAGCATAGAACAAGGGAGTCTCTTATTCTTAGAAAGTCTGGGTTTATTACACCAAAAATACAGTGAAAACAGTGAAACATCATTACAATGTAAAACAACTGTTTTCTATTTTGATGTTTTTGTAAAATGCAAGTTCTTCTTAATCGCAAACTGAATTTCACTCCAGTCTTCAAAGTCAAATGATCCCTTATTTTAATGAAATCATTCTAATATTTTCAGTTGCTGTTATTTTATTATGAATGCAAACAAACTGCTTTTAATACTGTAAAAAATGCTGAGCTCCACACAATTGATTTGTTAGGACAACATGAAGGAATTAAGTCAGCACACTAGTTTTCACAAATTTAAGTGGACTGACCTTGAAACAATTAAATTGTCCCAGAAAAACCTCAATAATTGTGTTGTTTCAGCTTATTTTACACTGTTGTCCCAACACAAATCAATTAAAGGTGCAGTAGGTGATCTGCCTAAATGCTAACCGGTTAGCATAATATCCTTCAAATACGATCCCTCCCTTGTCATCCAAAGCCACGCCTCCTGAAATCGCGAACGTGCAGATTACAGCAGACAACCCACTAGATCATGTCATTCGCCAGTTAGAAAATTGTATAGTACTTTATAATACTACAAATCTGAACGAAAAACTGTATTATATCTAGCACGTTTTCAGTTATGCAGTTAGCAAGCAAAAAAAACCAACTACTGTATGCTTAGTGATTGGCCGGCGGGGTGCAGGAATTACACTTATTATTAAGCCACACATACATGCTATTTCAGACCGAATATTCAAAGTAGCATAGTAAACAACATAGGGAGCACAGGTCACAGGTTGTCAATGTTCAAAAATGAACCAATGTGAATATAAAACCAACTTCACCTCAGTAAAGCAGGCTAGGCGGAATAGCGCTATTAACTTGTGTTTTGTTGTTAAACTTAATACAAATCTACATTACTGATGCTGTAAAAGGTCCCTTATGATCAATCTATTGCCGGAAGATTTCAGTGGCTGAACAACACTTCTGTGCATATAGCCCTTTTGTAACAACAAAATCTACATAGGCTTTGTGTGACTAAAATAGTTTTAAAACAGAACATTATCTGTCTAAAGCTGTGTCTCATTTCAGAGGATGCAGACTTCAAAGGTGAGTCTTTTGAAGTCCACGCAGGGTGAACCGAGCGTTTTGAAATGAGACGATCTAGCCTACAGAGGACGGATCTTGTCACCAGGCAACGTAACAGCTGCTGTTAATAAGCGCTGATAAAATTTGTAATGACTTATTTTCAAAGTGATTAAAAAAATTATTTTAAGCGATCTGAAGGCAAAACATGGTATACAGAGGCTGGAAATATTTACTTTGATCCACTGGTTGTGTCCTTCATTATCTCTGAAACCAAGGACGCATTTGGAGGCTGCGTTTGAAGGAGCCTTCGAATTTTAAAATGAGACAGCCTTCGTCGCGCCGCGATGATGCAGCGCACTTCGAATGCATCCTTCGCAGGATGCAGCCTCTAAAATGAGACACAGCTTAAAAGAAATACTTCAGCCATGGTGTCGTCCTTTCTCCAGCGTGCATAAGTAACTCCAATATTCATTCAGGATTTTGAAAAGTTTTGATTCAGCATTTGTTTTTAGCGCTGTCACTCTCGTATCCACGTGACCGCGGCCCGCGTGAATGCGCATCGGCGGATCTGCGTGAACGGGTGTGCAAATCTACATTTGTTGACAGACAGTTTGGGCTACTTATCAGAATTACGGGACTTGTCAGCCCGATAATATTTAATTGGATAAACATTTTTTAGTCTTATGCCTCACCCAGAATATAAAAATACATATAAATACATTTAGATCATTAACTTTAATCATTACTATTAGAATGTGAAGAGACTTTCAGCCAGCACAACAAAAAATGTCAATCACCTATTGCACTGTAAAAAGGTTTTAATTACTTAAAGCAAGTAAACCAATAGCCTTAAAAGCAACAAGTTGATTTTACAAAAATAATGTAAGTAAGCCCATTGTAACTTGGGACTGTTAAGCTGACTTAATTTTTATAATTATGCTTATTGTACTCACTTTTTTAAAGTGAACTAATACTTTTTTACAGTGTCAGACTATTTTAGCACATCTGTTTTCAAATAATTACTGTAATTATTACAATATTACATATTTGGTGCTTCATTAAGTCTATAAAATCTACAATTATATGCTGTATTGAATTTAGAAGACACACTGGAGTCTGGAAGAGCAGATTTATTTTAGTTACTGTCATTTTGCCAGATACAGAAAAGCTGGATAGAAAACCCCAAATATAATAAATGTGTATTGAAAAAGTGATTAGTTTACTTTTATTTAAAAAAAAAAAAGTGAATACAATTTGCATAATAATAATAAAAATTAGTCAAGTTAACAGTTACAAGTTACAATGGGTTTACTTACATTATTTTTGAAAAGTCAACGTGTTGCTTTTAAAGCAAGTGGTTTACTCGCTTTAAGTAACTAATCACTTTTTACAGTTTGCACCTTTAAGTAACTTTTTTGTTATTTAACTAAATTGTTAAATAAGTTACATTTGTAATTTAACTTTATTGTTTTTACAAATTTAAGTTAAAACTAAATAAAACTAAGACTAAAAGTTACCCCCCCCCCCCAAAAAAAAAAAAAAATATATCAAGGATTCTGCTGATTCAGCTCATTATAAATAAGTAGTTTGAACAAACAGCAAAAATATGTATACACTGGAAAAAAATGTACGACAGAAAGTCATGACAACAATTTATGTTGCTTTAACTTATTTTAATAAGTTAATCAGGTTTCATTTATTTAAAAAAAAAGTTGTAGACCATTTTGAGGGATGTAAACAAAAACAATAGTCCCAATGTATTTCCTGTTTTGCATTTTTAATTTCTATTGCTTCCGATAATCCAAAAAGATCCACATATTGATAAATAATGTTCTGATAGCTGTATTAACATTAAGTTATGATTGATTTGCCTCTTGTTACAGTTATGAAATAGTTTGATAACAAGCAGGAAATGTTCATGGGCCAATGACATGACCACATTGAAATGGTCTATACAAAGTTTAACTTTATATTTTCAGTCAGTTTGATTGATGTTGTCACGGCTGTGGATCTGACTGCTTCTCTTGTATGTGTGTGTGTGTGTGTGTGTGTGGATGTGGGTGTGTTTGTTTGGGTGTATCTTCACCGCGTGGCTGTGTGAGTTTACAGTTGTCAGCTGAGCGATCCAAGAGTGTCTGGATGCAGACATGATGCAGTCTCAGACCGGTGCAATCTCAGCCGCACATGCGCATTCAGAGTGATGCAATCTCAGCCGCTCATGCGCGTTTGAACACGTGTATTCTCGTGCACGCGCACGTTGCGGCGGGTCAAAGACGGAAATACGCCAAAATACGGTTTACAAACTAAAGGTACGACAGACAAAAGAAATACCTATGTATCTACACCTGATCTACACACATAATTATGTCACGAGGTAGCCTGTAAACTCCTATTATAAAAAGATTTGGGTCGCGGCCAGGATTTTATTTAAAATAATAGCTGATAGGCATTTCCAATATTGTCTTAATAACTTAATTACTTCACACGTCTAAAATGGGTTTATATTGGCAAAATGCATGACCAATTCATGTAATGCACTACTAAATAAAACATTTCTACACATTCCTCCCACATAAAACACATTTATATAGACACGTTATAGTGCTTTACCATTCAGTAGTACAGTAATACCATTTATATTGCAGTATTTAAAACTTTTATGTTAACACATGCTACAGCTAGAAAATATTTTAGTTGACTTAGGTTTATTAACTACATTGAAATAAAAAAACCCATTTATATTTCTTCATCACAAAATAAACAGACATATAAAACTGTATGACTTATTAAATGATTACCAAGGACCTGTTTATATTATTCTTTATTGCAGAAAGAAAAACACAATAAATGTATTTCATTCATTTTCTTTTCGGCTTAGTCCCTTTATTAATCTGGGGTCACCACAGTGGAATGAACCGCCAACTTATCCAGCATTTGTTTTACACAGCGGATGCCCTTCCAGCTGCAACCCATCTCTGGGAAACATCCATTCACACTCATTTACTGCGGATAATTTAGCTTACCCAATTCACCTGTACCGCATGTCTTTGGACTGTGGGGGAAACCGGAGCACCCAGAGGAAACCCACAGGAACGCAGGGAGAACATGCAAACTCCACACAGAAACGCCAACTGACCCAGCCGAGGCTCGAACCAGCGACCTTCTTGCTGTTAGGCGACAGCACTACCTACTGCGTCACCACGTCACCATAAATATATTTAAAACTTTCAAACAAAGAATTATATTTATAATGATTTCTAATCACAGTGCAGTGGGTAGCATGTTCGCCTCACAGCAAGAAGGTCGCTGGTTCAAGCCTCGGCTGGGTCAGTAGGCATTACTGTGTGGAGTTTGCATGTTCTTCCCGTGTTGGCGTGGGTTTCCTCCAGGTGCTTCAGGTTCCCCCACAGTCCAAAGACAGGTGAATTGGGTAGGCTAAATTGTCCGTAGTGAATGAGTGTAAATGGATGTTTCCCAGAGATGGGTTGCAGCTGAAAGGGCATCCGCTGCGTAAAACATATGCTGGATAAGTTGGCGGTTCATTCCTCTGTGGCGACCCCAGAATAATAAAGGGACTAAACCGAATGATTTATAATGCGTCTGTCACAATAAATGCTAATATGTTTCCAAAACACACAGTAGTTGGTTATTGATGACTTTCGTGAATTAATATCTGCAGTCAGACTGGGGTGCATTTCCCAAAATGCAAGTTTCGTCGTTACAAAGATAGTTTGTTGATTTGCCGTTTCCCAAATCCATCGCTCCAACGAACATTCACAAACTGCGTCGCAAAGTCGAGCACTTGAAACAACACCTCTGGAGCTGTAGTTAAAAGCATAGTTCCTGGCTGTGTTCTATTCCCACTTATCCCCCTATGCCCTATTCATTTAGAACATTCTAACATTCAAAGTTGGAATTATTAAAAGTAAAAAAGCATTAAGGTCATCTCTCTTAGGTGTAATTTGCTTTCATATCAAGTATTTTTACAGTTCAGTTTTAGCGATCTTCATGTTTACCATTGTGCTCCCTTCACAGTGCACTTTGAAAACATTTATGTCATTTTGAACACAGCTGCATAGCGAGAGCTATAGGTATATTTAAAAGCGGAAATTATGTTACAGTACGTCTCCAAAGCTTGTGAAAATAAAAAACATAGCATACGTTAATTATTTTATTTAATAGTGGGTTATTTATTAAGTATCTGTACTGTATATGACATGGGCCTGCTGGTTAGAACTTTCTGCTGTGGTTTGCATGTGTTAACTTGTAAAAATAGACATTTAATTTTTTTTTAAATAAACAAAATCCTACTTAATAATAATAATAATCATCATCATCATCATCATCATTAATATTATTATTAAAGTAAATATATTTATAATAAATCGCCTCATTATTTATTTATATGATTTATATATGATATTAGAATAGTGTTCACTTTTGTAAGTGATTTTATGTTTTAGAATAGAATAATGTTCAACTTCTCAATAATATTAGTAAAGCAAACATTGGGCCTATATGTGCCGTTTACATTTATTGCAATTAATATGGAAAGCGAGTGCATGTTTTTACCAAAACTAATATTGGATTTTATTTTAAATGCGTGTGCGTGTAAAACAATATAATTTGCACAAAGAAATGATGGGGTTGTTCTCTAAAGAAGTTGCTCCACCCCGTTTAGAGCATCATTATGGGCTTTTTACGTTATAACTAACGTGGTTCAAGCGATGGATCTGCGACAGAGAAACTAGGGGTTTTGGGAAACACTCATCGTTCTTTCACCAAACGATGCATCGAACTATGATAGTTCAGCCACGAGTTACGTCGTTGTTTGGGAAACGCACCCCAGTACAGATGCAGACGTCTGAGGAGTGCAGAAATGGACGTCTGAGGACTGCAGATGTGGACATCTGAGGAGTCAATGCAGATGTTGTACACCTGCTAAGACTGAGAGATCCACCTGTAAGGATAAATTGAAGAGACAGATGTAAAAATGGTTCTGATTCATATATTTTTTGTATTCCACATACATCTTGTGTCCATTTATTTATTATTGTCTTTTGTTAACAACATTCAAATTACTTTACAACTGTTGTATGACAGTTCCTCTAATGATCCATTTATAAAATAATGTTAAGTAACACCTAAACAAATTATAAAGAGCAGGTCACCTGCAAACTGCCCTGTTACTTTTCAAAACAACACCCCAAAACAGAGCTAGTAAAATATTCATGGTATTCATTACTGTCTAAACAAATGAATTAAGATACCAAATTAACAAAAACTTGTTATATCAGATAAATATTTAGATGTATATTTACATGAATTTAACATGAACTGATTGTGAACAATGATTTTTACATAAGCTTTTTTTAATGTTAACATACTCTTAATAGAATATTTTAATGTATCCCTTTATATTAACAACTTAATTAATGTTTACTTACACATACACTTATGTACTTGTTTGTGGGTTAAATAACATGACCAAACAATAAACAACACATTTATTCAATAATACTGAATCTTGGTTAATCTAAACTTATTAATATTGTAATATGTTAGTTACTGCATTAGTTAACATGAACAAATAATGAACAATGACCCAGATTCAGTGCTACACAATGTTCAACTTCTCTTTACTAACACAATTTATCACTAACAAAGAATTAGTTAAGGGAATTAGGATTATTTTAGTAAATTGTACATTACTTTAACATTAATATACTGTGTTACTAGCATTTGTAATTGTAAACTCTTTACTTGCATGGTTTATCAGTAATAACCATCTGTTAATGGAATCAGAAACTTTATTGTGATGTGTACATCACTCCAACATTGTGTTACTAACATTTGTAAACTCTTTACTAATATTAATTTCACAAAGTTCTTGTTCTTCATTTTTTTTTTTTACATTTTTGCTTAAAAAATAAGTTTTAAAATCTGGCAATGTTCTCCCTGTTATGTAATGTAGTAAAGGATCTGAGAGAGATGTGTACATGGTTTTCACTGATACGAGATCCAGTAAAATCATTAATCAGTGCTTTGTAATAAACTCATAGATGTTAGTAACACATCAGTTATAATGTTGGGTTAGTGGTAAGTGAGCAAAGACTTTATAAATGTAACACATGTTGATGTAGTGTACATTTTACAATAAAGTTCCTAATTCCCTTAACTAATGCTTTGCATGATCAATCATATTAAAGAGTCTACAAACATGAATAACATGCCAGGACTGAACCTGAGTCATTGTTCATTATTTGTTCATGATAACTGCATTAAGTAACACGTGTAAGTTTATGTTAACAACGATTTAGTATTACTGAGTAAATGTGCTGTTCATTGTTTAGTCATGTTATTTAACCAATGAACAAATAATACATTAGTCTATGTGAAAGTAAACATTAGCTAATGATGTTAAGCTGTTAATGTAAAGTGATACAATACAACGAGAAACACTTTTTAACTAATGCATATGTTTATTTAACATTAACAAAGATTAATCAACGCTCACGGTAAATTGTAAACTAATGTATGAACTGACGTTATCTGATGCAATCTTCCTGTAAATGTTTCGCTTTTTAATCTTATGAATAAATGTATTTACTGTCAACAAGTTAGCGGTCGCGCTAGACTGTTTACTTTATCTATACACATAGATGACATCGAGAGAGCTGTGTACAGGTTATATCGGGCACATATCACGATCGCTATTAATAACATTCACCTAATAATTAAAAACATCACATTTAATAACATTGCGAAATTCGCGAATGGAATAAATATACTTACAGTACGACTGTCCGTACGTGAAGCATCTGTCTCACAGAGAGCGAAAGTGTGCCCGCGTGCGCATGTGCGGCTGAGTGGTGTCTGATTGCGCATGTCCGGCTGAGACTGCATCACTCTGAATGCGCATGTGCGGCTGAGATTGCATCGGTCTGAGATTGCATCGTGTCTGCAGCCAGACCCTTCTCGAGCGATCACGTGTCTTGCTGCTACTCGGTCTCACTCAGCTGTTATCTATTAACCACAGGTGATGCGCGTTACCGCGCGCCTTCATGTTCAGTGTTTGTAGATAGTGTTTGTCAGTTCGTTGTGTTCACGTCTGTTTCCTGTTAGGTAGCTCTCGCTGAAACCGCTGGTGGTGAGTCCTCATAGAGACTGTTGCTTTTGGAATATTCAGCGCTGCTTGCTTTTTCTCCCAAGATCTGTTACCGCTGTTGGTGTTGTTGAACTTTATGAGAGATCTCCCTGGATCTGTCTCATTGAAGAACTGCTACCGCTGTTTGGCGTTGTTGAACTTTATGAGAGATCTCCCTGGATCTCTCTCATCGAAGAACTGCTACCGCTGTTTGGCGTGGTTGAACTTATGAGAGATCTTCCTGGATCTGTTACTCTGAGGAACTAGTACCGCTGTTTAGCGTGTCGATTTCCTTGAGAGATGCACCATTGCTCTACCCCTTCCCTTGATATCTGGTGAGATATCAGTGATAGACTTCACTCTGGATTTGTTGCTCTGAAAAACTATTACCGCTGTTTAGCGTGTTGTATGTTCTTGAGAGAAGCACCATTGCTCTACCCTATCCTTCGTTATCTGGTGAGATCTATACCAGTTGTTATTCCTGTTATCTCTGTAAATAAATCATCTTGCATTCACTTGCATTTGGGTCTCCTGTGTATTTGTGACAGATGGCAAGTTAACTTGATTCAACTAAACAGTTTAAGGCTGCAAGCAACAACAACAGCTCTCGTCATTTTTTGAGTGTACCATTTCATGATACATTTTTGAAAATCTAAAACACCAGCATCTATTTTACAACTGTATTATATTACAAATCTAAAAGTGGTATCTCTATCAGAGCTACAAATGTCAGATTAGTGTGGGCCGCAGTATCTAGACAGAAGCAGGGTGGTCTCGGACATGTACATCAGTTTGTTTCTCACACATTTGAAGTGCAGAGCAGAACCGAGCTGGAGATGACAGCTCAGCGCTGACTGAGACCAAGCATAGCAGCTCTGTCTGCTGGACGAACACGTTTCTGGAGGGATTGTGGGTGGTCAGGGGGACGTTTGTGTGTCCTTCTGTGTGTATGTGTGTGTGTAAGCAGACTGGGTGAAATTCAGAAGGGTCTCGTCACTCTGAAGGTATTCATGGAGGACCACACAATTCTGTCAGAGCCACCAGAACTGTTTTGTCTGCTCCGTGACGAGAAGTGAGATTGTTTGAGTTTGGTTACGGAAGACTGATAAAGATAAAGGCTCCGCTAATGTTGGATGTTAAATATTGCTACTGCGTTTATTTGTGGATGTGGAAAACTATGTTTCCTTTGGTTTGTATGTGTTATGAGTAAGGTTTTTTGATAACACTTGTCAACATTTTATATATAGCACTTTATACAATACACATTGTCAAAGTAGTGATAAACAGAAAAATTTCAGTTTTAACATTTGTTAGTCAGATTATTTAATGTGAACTAATGCTGATCATTACATTTAAAAGCATTAATTAATATTAGAAAAGGATTTAATTCAATTCAATTTGTTTATTGTCATGTGCACAGTAAGGAAACACGTTTCCCTGTACAATGAAATTCTTACTTTGCCATCCACAGTGAAGTCATACACATAACATACACATCATACACGACATACACATATGTACACGTATATACACAGAAGTGACGGAAAATGTATATATATAAATATCTATGAATTTATTTATATGGTAATTTTAACATTTATTCATAATATTAATATCAAAACGATTTGAAAACGGTACATTTTGAAGAAATAATTAAAAAATAATTATATTTATATTATATTTATTAGGATTTACAAAAATAAATAAGTACAATGTTCATTGTTTATTGTTATTTTATGGTAGCTAATACTTTTATTTAATTTAACTCATAATAACTTTGTTAATAAATTGTTTTTGTTACTATTTTGAAATTATCTTAAAAGACACTATTATATTTAACTAAACTAAGGCCAAATAAACACTCACCTGCCACTTTATTAAGTACACCTTACTAGTACTGGGTTGGAGCTCGCACCCATGCACATTAATGATTCAAATCTCCCGTTCCACCACATCTCAAAGGTGCCCTATTAGATTGAGCTCTGGTGACTGTGGAGGCCATTTGAGTACAGTCAACTTAATGTCATGTTCAAGAAACCAGTCTGAGATGATTCGCGCTTTATGACATGACGCGTTATCCTGCTGGAAGTAGCCATCAGAAGATGGGTACAGTGTGGTAAAGAGATGGACATGGTCAGCAACAATACTCAGTTAGGCTGTGGCGTTGACACGATGCTCAATTGGTACTAATGGGCCCAAAGTGTGCCAAGAAAATATCCCCCACACCATTACACCACCACCAGCAGCCTGAACCGTTGATACAAGACAGGATGGATCCATGCTTTCATGTTGTTGATGTCAAATTCTGATCCTACCATCCGAATGTCACAACAGAAATCGAGACTCATCAGACCAGGCAACGTTTTTCCAATCTTCTAGTGTCGAATTTTAGTGAGCCTGTGCAAATTGTAGCCTCAGTTTCCTGTTCTTAGCTGACAGGAGTGGCACCCGGTGTGGTCTTCTCCTGCTGTAGCCCATCCGCCTCAAGGTTTGACGTGTTGTGCGTTCAGAGATGCTCTTCTGCATACCTCGGTAGTAACGAGTGGTTATTTGAGTTACTGTTGCCTTTCTATCAGCTGGAACCAGTCTGGCCATTCTCCTCTGACCTCTGGCATCAACAAGGCATTTGCGCCCACAGAACTGCCGCTTACTGGATATTTTCTCTTTTTTGGACCATTCTCTGTAAACCCTAGAGATGCTTGTGCATAAAAATTCCAGTAGATCAGCATGAAATACTCAGACCAGCCCATCTGGCACCAACAACCATGCCACGTTCAAAGTCACTTAAATCACCTTTCTTCTCCATTCTGATGCTCCGTTTGAACTGTAGAAGCTCGTTTTGACCATGTCTACAAGGCTAATTGCATTGTTGCTGCCATTTGATTATTTGATTGGGTGATTAGAAATTTGCGTTAACGAGCAGTAAAGTGGTGGGTGAGTATAAATTGTTATATTATATAAAATCAGTGGTAATTGGGCAACTTTTTTTTTCTTTTACATTTTATATTAGTTGCTATTGAAATACCTTTACTACACTGTAAAAAAGCAGGGTTTACGTTCATGTTCATGTCACATTTATTCATGTTATCCCAGCACAAATTGATTAAGTTAACTTTACAAATGTAAGTATTTGATTGATCATGAAACAATAAAGTTCCCCCCCAAAAAATCTTAAAGATTTGTGTTGTTTGTTCATTCATTTTCTTTTCGGCTTAGTCCCTTTATTAATAAACCGGAGCACCCGGAGTAAACCCACGCAAACACGGGGAGAACATGCAAACGCCACACAGAAACGGCAACTGAACCAGTCGAGGCTCCAACCAGCGATCTTCTTGCTGTGAGGCAAGAACCCACTTAGTGTATAAGTGTGTGTATGTGAGACACTGTGCAGAACCTCAGCTCTCCCTCACACTCTGATAGCACAGCAACAACACCAGGCTGATCCCAGGAGAGTCTGAGAGAGAGAGAAACAGAGAGAGAGAATGTGCAGTGTAGACGCTCAGCGAGCGGCTGAGCAGGGGCTGATAGGAGCCGGCAGGGGGAGAGTCTGCTCTGATAAGAGGGAGACAGGCTGACTGGACAGAGAAGAAAACTTTCCTTCATCTCACACACACACACACTATTTAGTTCTCATTCAGAACGAGATTTATTGGAGGAAAAATGGGACAAACTGTTTTGGTTTGTACACTGTTAACGGTTTTTGTAAATTACACATATTTATCTAATATGAACTGTATTTTACTGTATGACAGTTATGCAGTGTTACTGTATTTTAAAGTTGCATTGCAAAAACTAACGAATATTTTACAGTAAAGATATACCTACAATTATGTAAATCCATATATGGCAAGATAAATGGGGCTGTAAATGTAAGTACAGTATTTTTGCTGTAATTTATTTACAGTAAGTTACTGGCAAACTGGTTCCAAGTTACTATAAATTCTTCAGGAAATTGTTAACAGTGCATGGATGCTTGAGTTGGTTGGCGTCAGATTGGTGCTGGCTGATAAACATGTTTTATGACTTGATTGGTTGTTAAATTTGGAGGATTCGATGAACCGGTTGCAATTCGATTTTTAAAAAGAATCGCAATTATCTTTGGCTTATTTTATATACTGTAGGTATGTGAATATCAAACTATGGAAAAAATATGAAACCACTTGGAAATCCTCAATTTCTTTGAATTTACAGTGCTCAGCATAATTGAGTACAGCCCATTTTGATAATTAATATTTGTATCCATTTCTCGGTGAATATAGGCAATGTATTTTGGTGCATTTAAACAAAACAGATTTATTAAACAGATATATTTATTCAAATAATATTTTAGTCACCAAACATATATAGAAATAGAAAGATAATACAATTAAATAAATAAAAAAATACAACTTACAAAATTTTGACAAAATTTTTGCTTTTCTTGATTTTTCCTCTTTTTAAATTTGTATTTAATATGTTTCTATAACATATACATTTGGGTGTACTAGTTTTTGGACAGTTATCGTAAGTTATTTTGTTAGATTAGCTCCAGATTTGGCTTCAGTACTGACTAATCTAATATATATGCACAAATACAATATTGTATAGCTTCCTATTAAAAATATGAATTTAAAGGAGAGATTTGTGAGGGATGTACTTATATATGCTGAGCACTGTATAACTTACTGTGGTGTATTAATGTGTGTTTGAGTAAAATGACACATTTGTTTTATTACATTATTACTCTAAATGACAATATTTATATTTAAAATAGGGAAGAAATGTTATCAGACATTTCATTAATGCTAACATTTTACTCAACCCACGTCTTTTTTGAACTGGTTATTGAATGTCAAGCTGAAACTTTCAAATAAAGCTATGTGTGAATGCATATGACAAATTATTACCTTTTGTTCATTTAAGTTAAAGGCGTTTGTTGTCACAAGGTTATTTTGTTGAACATGATCTTCGGTCACACTTTATTTTGATGGTCCGTTTGTTGAATTTAAGTTACATTGCATCTACATGCCAACTAATTCTCATAAGATCATAAGTAGACTGTTAGGTCGGGGTTAGGGTTAGTGTAAGTTGACATGTACTTGCAAAGTTTCTTATAGTCAGTTAAATGTCTGTTAAAGCAGCAGTATCAGCTGATATTAAGCAGACAGTCTACTAATACTTAAATGGACCTTCAAAAAAAGTGTTACCTTGTTTATTTAATTAACTTAGCAAAATTGTTTATATATGTTTGATACTATTTTATAATTTATTATTTCACAGTATTAATATTTCACAAAATATTATATAAATAAGATTTTTGCTGTATTTATTTGACAAAAAAGCTGTTCTGCTGAGAAAAAAAAAATTCTAAAAAAGAAAAATCACTTTTATTTATTTATTTTTTAATGATATTTTCATCATTTTTGTATACAAAGTATTTAAAACCTTTATCTGTGATCAGTTTAATAATCGACATATTTAGCAAACAGTATAGTGTATTGTGTTCATGATATTACCATCACAATTGTGCATTTGTTGTGTAAAAAGTTTTCAAAACCTTATCAAATGATAAAGTCTTATCAGTGATCACTCTAATGATTAACAAATTTAGCTTTATTATTCTTTGAAAAACTGACATTTTCTCACTTCATTACTTCCAAAGTTACTGCATTTTGGTGTGAAAAAAATATGACGCTGTTTCAAGAAGCGTTGTGGTTTAGGTTACACAAGATCACAGCACACACACTGTATGGTCACGTCAGTTTGAGCGAGCTGGATTTGATGAGGCCGTGTGAAGGTCATTCATCCTCAGTGTCTCTCATTCATCATCCTCTGTCTTCTGTCAAATCAGTCAAATTTCTCTTTATCTCATAGTGAAAGGGTTTTAAGTGCTCCCATTCACCAAATTAGTCTGCAGCCGCAGATAAGAAATATGATGTGTGTATATACTTGTGTGTGAGCGTTTGTGCACCAATGACCAACACACTTAAAAAAGAGGGTTTTCACAACAATGCTATAGATTAGAAGAACTATTTATTGGTGATAACTAGTTTGAGATGGGTTGCCAGATAATGGAAAATAAAACTGGCATGGCAATGGTAATGAAATAAAGAATTCAAGGTCAAGTTTATTGAAATAGCACCTTAAAAGCAACAAGTGCTGGACAGCAATTTATTACAATACCACAGAATGTTAACACATTAAATAATGTGAATTTAAAATAATAAGAAATGCAAAGAATCAATTGAAGTACAATACAAAGCAACAAGAAAGTTTGTGTTGTTTTGTGTTTTAAAGGGGACCTATTATGCAAAAATGACTTTTATAAGGGGGTTAAACACAGTTGTGTGGCAACATTCAGGGCTTTACATTAACACCCGCCAACCCCCCAAATGCGGGTAGATTTCAGCTCTGGCAGGTTAGACAGACACCTCCACTAGCCACTTTCAAGAGCTCAAGATTAAAACAAAAATACACATATTCTTTTGTAAGCAGCAGCGGTCACTGCTTTCAGTTACAGGCTTATGTTAACCGTGCGCGTGATTATCCTTTCATTATCAAACACATTATGTTTCACCTGCTTTCTTTTGCTTACAGTTATTTTTGTTAATATGGTTTAATTCAAAAACCCCTTATGAGAAAAAGACTGTCAAAGATCGTGACGTCGCCCGGTATGGCGCAGCCGGGGCCCCACCCTGGAGCCAGGCCTGGGGTTGGGGCTCGTAAGCGAGCGCCTGGTGGCCGGGTTTTTTCCCACGGAACCCGGCCGGGCATAGCCCGAAAGAGCGACGTGGGACCATCCTCCAGCAGGCCCACCACCTACAGGGGGAGCCGTAAGGGGCCGGTGCATTGTGGAACGGGTGGTGGTCGAAGGTTAGGACCACGACAACCCGATCGTCGGACACAGAAACTGGCTCTTGGGACATGGAATGTCACCTCACTGGGAGGAAAGGAGCCCGAGCTTGTGCGGGAGGTGGAACGATACCAGCTAGAGATAGTTGGGGTCACCTCCACGCACAGCTGGGGCTCTGGAACTCAACTTCTTGAGAAGGGCTGGACTTTCTTCTACTCTGGAGTTGCTCACGGTGAGAGGCGGCGGGCTGGTGTGGGCTTCCTTATAGCTCCCCAACTTAGCCGCCATGTGTTGGAGTTTTCCCCGGTGAACGAGAGGGTCGCCTTCCTGCGCCTTCGGGTCAGGGATAGGTCTCTCGCTGTGGTTTGTGCCTACGGGCCAAACACCAGTGTAGAGTACCCGGCCTTCTTGGAGTCCTTGGGAGGGGTGCTGGAAGGTGCTCGGACCGAGGACTCCATTGTTCTACTGGGGGACTTCAATGCCCACGTGGGTAACGACAGTGATACCTGGAGAGGCGTGATTGGGAGGAACGGCCTCCCTGATCTGAATCCGAGTGGTGTTTTGTTATTGGACTTCTGTGCTAATCACAGTTTGTCCATAACGAACACCATGTTCAAGCATAAGGGTGTTCATCAGTGCACATGGCACCAGGACACCCTAGGGCGGAGGTCAATGATCGACTTTGTTGTTGTATCATCTGATCTCCGACCGTATGTCTTGGACACTCGGGTAAAGAGAGGGGCAGAGCTGTCAACTGATCACCACCTGGTGGTGAGTTGGATCCGCTGGCAAGGGGGTAAGCTGGACAGACCTGGCAGGCCCAAGCGTATTGTGAGGGTCCTCTGGGAACGTCTGGCTGAACCCCAAGTCAGAGGGATTTTCAACTCTCACCTCCGGAAGAGCTTTGACCAGATCCCGAGGGAGGCTGGAGACATGGAGACTGAGTGGTCCATGTTCTCTGACTCCATTGTTAACGCGGCCGTGAGGAGCTGTGGCCGTAAGGTCTGTGGTGCCTGTCGGGGCGGCAATCCACGAACCCGGTGGTGGACACCGGAAGTAAGGGATGCTGTCAACCTGAAGAAGGAGTCCTACAGGTCTTGGTTGGCTTGCGGGACTCCCGAGGCAGATGATGGGTATCGGCAGGCCAAGCGTGCTGCAGCCCGGGCGGTTGCGGAAGCAAAAACTCGGGCCTGGGAAGAGTTCGGGGAGACCATGGAGGAAGACTATCGGTCGGCCCCAAAGAGATTCTGGCAAACTGTCCGGCGCCTCAGGAGGGGAAAACAGCTCCACATCGAAACTGTTTACAGCGTAAATGGGGAGCTGTTGACCTCGACTGGGGATGTGGTCGGACGGTGGAAGGAATACTTTGAGGATCTTCTTAACCTGACCGACATGTCTTTCATCGAGGAAGCAGAGACTGGGGATGCAGGGGTGGACTCACCCATCACCCAAGCTGAAGTCACTGAGGTAGTTTGCAAGCTCCGCAGTGGCAAAGCAGCGGGGGTGGATGAGATTCACCCTGTGTATCTTAGGTCTCTGGATGTTGTGGGGCTGTCTTGGTTGACACGTCTCTACAACATCGCATGGAGGTCGGGGACAGTACCTCTGGACTGGGCAACTGGGGTGGTGGTTCCCATTTTTAAGAAGGGGGACCGGAGGGTGTGCTCCAACTATAGGGGGATCACACTCCTCAGCCTCCCAGGGAAAGTCTATGCCAGAGTACTGGAGAGGAGGATCCGGCCAATGGTTGAACCTAGGATCCAGGAGGAACAATGCGGCTTTCGTCCGGGCCGTGGTACACTGGACCAACTCTATACCCTCACCAGGGTGCTCGAGGGTTCATGGGAGTATGCCCAACCAGTCCACATGTGTTTTGTGGACTTGGAGAAGGCGTTCGACCGTGTCCCTCGTGGCATTCTGTGGAGGGTGCTCGGGGAGTATGGGGTCAGAGGCGCTCTGTTAAGGGCCGTCTCGTCCCTGTATGAAGAGAGTAGGAGTCTGGTTCGCATTGCCGGCAATAAGTCAGACTTGTTTCCAGTGCATGTTGGACTCCGGCAGGGCTGCCCCTTGTCTCCAATTCTGTTCATAATTTTTATGGATAGAATTTCAAGGCGCAGCCTGGGGCTGGAGGGGGTCCGGTTGGGGGACCACAGAATCTCATCTCTGTTATTCGCAGATGATGTTGTTCTGTTGGCTTCATCAAACATGGACCTTCAGCATGCACTGGGGCGGTTTGCTGCCGAGTGTGGCGCGGCTGGGATGAGAATCAGCACCTCCAAGTCCGAGGCCATGGTGCTCCACCGGAAAAAGGTGGTTTGCCATCTTCAGGTTGGAGGAGAGTCCTTACCCCAGGTGGAGGAGTTCAAGTATCTCGGGGTTTTGTTCACGAGTGAGGGAAGGATGGAACGTGAGATTGACAGGCGGATTGGTGCAGCGGCAGCAGTAATGCGGTCGATGTACCGGTCCGTCGTGGTGAAGAAGGAGCTAAGCCGAAAGGCGAAGCTTTCGATTTACCGGTCAATCTACGTTCCTACTCTCACCTATGGTCATGAGCTTTGGGTCATGACCGAAAGGACAAGATCTCGGATACAAGCGGCTGAAATGAGTTTTCTTCGAAGGGTGGCAGGGCGCACTCTTATAGATAGGGTGAGGAGCTCTGTCACTCGAGAGGAGCTCGGAGTAGAGCCGCTGCTCCTCCACATCGAGAGAAGTCAGTTGATGTGGCTCGGGCATCTGTTTCGGATGCCTCCTGGACGCCTTCCTAGGGAGGTGTTCCAGGCATGTCCCACCGGGAGGCGGCCTCGGGGAAGACCCAGGACACGCTGGAGGGACTATGTCTCTCGGCTGGCCTGGGAACGCCTCGGGATCCCCCCGGAGGAGCTGGAGGAAGTGTCTGGGGAGAGGGAAGTCTGGGGTTCTCTCCTAAGACTGCTACCCCCGCGACCCGGCCCCGGAAAAGCGGCAGAAAATGAATGAATGAATGAATGAATGGTTTAATTATATTTCCTTATAATAACATTCCTTTAATGGGAGATTACTCCACGTTTATGTGTAGTTAACTGCTGATCTGAGCTTTAGCCAGGTCAGATTACTGTGCATACTTTAGATACATGACAATAATTCTTTTTTAAATGTAATGTTTTTTTTTAAAGAAAAGTTTTGTTGAATTAAAAAGTGCACCTATACAGATATATTTTCCTTGTTTTGACACAATAAAAAATTGTGGCTAAAAAATACTTATTTGGTGTGGGTCAGAGATAAATTTGGTAAATCCTTAATTTTGAGCCCTGAAAAGTCATGTGAAATAAAAACTGATTGTATTGTATACACAACCCATTTGCTCATGCACACTGAGCAAGCTAATACACAACACACACAATAAGTTAAATGAATAAGAAGCATGTGGACATAACACATCTAAATCAAGTCATTTTAGCATGCCAAAGTCAAATTTAAGCATATAAAATATATATTTCCCAACAAGAAAATTGTGGCTAGTGAAAATGGCGAGTGGCTAGTAATGTTGAAAATCTACTAGCCACAGTGGCTGGTGATCAAAAAAGTTAATGTCAAGCCCTGGCAACATTGTGTGAATATAGCCAACTTCAAATGGTAAAAATGATTTAATTCTATTTTTTATAATCACACTTCATAGAAACAGTCTGCAGAAACACTTTGATTGACATTCTCCCTTTGTACATGTCATCAAAGTGGAAAAGCTCCGCCAATTAATGATCTCTCCCTTATTAGCATAAACAGCCCTTAGTGAAAAGCAGCCATCTGCCGTTAGTTTTCACTGTACCTGCTGAAGATAATGTCAGCGACTAAGAGGCATTATAAATGTGGATTTTTAGGAAGAACAATTGAACACTGTCTCCATAGACTGCCTTCCTCTGAGACACTTGACGTTTTCAGTTTTTCACAGAGATAACATTACAGTAGTCCTCTTTTAAATGTGACAACTTGCGTTAATAAATTGCGTTAATAAATGATATTCGCACGTAAATGGACGCGTGAACATTTTTTTTAGTTACTGTGAAATTCACTTTAAAAAGAGATGTAGATTCACGTCATGGGCAGGGCTTCTGTCTGCCTGGTGAATCTAGTTTTGTTGTTACATGTCTAACATGGATTTTATTGAGAGAATAGCTGTGCTTTATGGGTTTTAGGGAGGCTGAAAAACAGCGTAGATTTGTTCAGGGCCGTGTCTGAGTCCACTAGATCCTTTCAGAGGTGCACCCAGCTCTGTGAGTTCATCAACTCCTCCAGAAACTAAACCTGAATGATGGAGGCTTTCAGTGGTGCTTCTGACTGCACCGAGCTCAGTTTGATGAGCTGTTGTTTCGTGTCGGCAGGAGGATTTCCCCTCGGGACACAAACAACAGCCACTACGTCATAATCACACCCATACTAGACCAAGCTCCTGATTGGTTAATGTGGCACAGATGTCAGCTAAAGTTCAGATTTTCCAACTCGAGGGATTGGCACGTCAAGCACGCAAAACGCTCAATGAACTATATCAGATAGTGTTTTTCAGCCAACGGTAAACTCCCAGTGAAAGGATAATGTGACTATTTTCAGTTTTATAAGGTTCCTTTTACAGGGCCGATGTTGTAATGTAATTATAATACATTCAGTTAAATAGACTTACTGTAAGCATTCATTTAGTTGTTCTGGCATAAAACGAGATGATTGACCGTGTAAACTCTAGCGTCGTCTGGATCAGCAGGCTAGCTCAGAAACTCCATTGAAAATACTTTGGTAAAATAAACTGTCATATTTTAAAGACATGGCGGGGAAAAATAAAAGTTAATGCAGAGGTTCGTGTCTGATCTGTGAGACACTTCAATCGTATATATCAGGCAGTGAAGATCACTGATTTTTAAAGAAATCAGACCGTAAATGTGGCAATTTTATAATGGAAAGACAGTTCACCGGAAGCACTGAGGCTGGCTGACTGAAATGAAAAGTCCGTGTGCATATAGCTGCGTGAATCATGTCTTTCGTGCCACGTCATTTGCAAGAATAGCACCGCAGGATGTTTATTCACGTCTTTGCATTGACATAATATATAAATCACTCGCACTTGATGCTTCATCCACATCTGGTGTAAACGCACAATAAAGCATAGGCATTTGTAGCTTCGCTTTCTTTTGGAAAAAAATGGATGGCAGCAAAATCTGATTTGAATTTAAAGCTACAGTCACCAAAACGGCACAATTTGGATCAAAGCTCTAAAAAGGCAGTTTCAAAGAGTTATAAAATATTATTTGTGAGGTATTTTGAGCTAAAACTTCACATTCGCCCTCTAAGGACATCAGAGACTTATTTTACATCTTGTAAAAAGGGGCATAATAGGTCCCCTTTAAGGAATGATTTAAAAGACGATAACATAGGAGATGTTCTAATGGATAAAAGCAGCGAGTTCCAGAGCGTAGGACTGAGAACTGAAAAAGCTCTGCCCCCTTTAGATTTTACACAGGATTTTAGGACAATCAATAATTTCTGGGAGGAGGATCAGAGTTATGCAGAAGAAGAGAATTGAAGTAGATCTTGTTGTTTGTTGTTTTATAATGACTGGGTTACTTTTGTAGGCGAGTGTATCTGAAACATAATAATCAAATGAACAAGCACAAATATAACAGAGCAAAGACACAAATGAAATAAAAGTATTCAGGGACAGAAATTGAATGATTATTCGTAAAATAACACAGCATAATTATCATTCTATAAATAATTGCATACAATTAATCTTTATTAATGTCTTATGCCCAAAGGCGTTAAACTCACTAGAAATGCGTACACAGTCACAGGCCTTAAAAACGCATGAAAATTAATAACTTTCACTCTGTAATGCGTAAACTTTGCAGTGACCACAAATGACATGTTTTGAACTAAACTTAATTGAATGAATAACAACCAATGCCAATTAAGTATGTTTAATTTTTAAGAATTTACACTGTAAAAAAAAAACATTAATTAATAGTTTCTGTATTTTGTAATTTACTGGTTTTACGTTTATTTATTTATTTATTTATTTATTTATTTTTCTTAATCTCTGTTGACATTTGATGTTGAAAGTGACTTTTATTGATATTTGAGTAGTTTGAAGCAGTATATATAGTATAAATCTATAAAATAAAAGAAAAGTATTGCCAGTTTATTACCAGGTTTTTGTACCATAATTGACAGCACCAATCCAACCAATATATCGCTTGAAACAGTCACAAATGTCAATAAAAATCACTTTTTTTAAGCTTTTCAAAATCAAATGTTAAATGGAGTAAAGATCAATAATAATAATAATAATAATAATAATAATAATAATAATAATAATAATAATAATAATAATAATAATAATAATAATAATAATTCCTTACATTTTTATAGCACTTTTTCTGGGCACTCAAAGCGCTTTACATATTAGGGGGGGATCTCCTCATCCACCACCAGTGTGCAGCATCCACCTGGATGACGCGACGGCAGCCATTTTGCGCCAGACCGCACACCACACACCAGCTGATTGGTGGAGAGGAGACAGTCCTCATAATGCAATTCAAAAGTATAAATATATATAAAAAGGAAAAACATGGATCACAAAATATGGGAAACTGCTAATTTATGGATATTTTACAGTAATATGTCTGGTATTTTCATATAGATGGATTTGTGGAACAAGACAGACTGTGTATTTAATAATATGCACACTTTTTCAATCCTGTGGAGTCTGTGTGGTTTTATTGAAAAGCTGTCTTTGTCATTGAGGTGCCACCAAACAGGAGAATCTAGTGAGAATCAAATTACAGTAGCAGACAATGTAATATTTAGTAATTCAGCAGATTTATGTTTGGGTTGATGAATGTGTTTACTGCCATACGCCTTTATTGAACCACAAGCAGGATTTGTTTGTTTATTTGCTCATTCCTTCATTTCTCAGTAACTTTTTCAATAAAATTAAGGCATGATTCCTGTATCTGAACGTCATTCACTGATGTCCGAAAGTGGGCCAAATAACGTCCACTGATGCCTAAAAGGGGTGCGGTGGTGCATCCAAAATTTCTTGACTTTTATTTTCTTTGACAGGGAAAGCTGTTATATTGATTAAGTATTCAAAATAAATTCCCCAGATTTTTTATAGGGTTTCTGCTCCAATGTCTTGCTAACAAACAAACACTCCTTGTCTACCTACCATTGTTTGGCCCAACAGGATGACCTATCCTTGAACAACTTCACTGCCACAATATTCAAACAAAGGTTTTTACAGTGACCCGGTTTAAAGTCCTGTTCTTTCACATTCGGTTTCAAAAGAAGATATTTTGAAGAATGTTGCAAACCTGTAACCATTGACTTCCATAATTTTTTTTCCTAATATAGAAGTCAATGGCTACCGGTTTCCAACATTCTTCAAAATATCTTCTTTCGTGCTCAACAGAGAAAAGAAACTCATAGAGGTAAAAAAAAAAAGTTTTTCTTACTTGGAGATTTTGGTATAACAATTAAAATAAGGTTGTGTTAGTTAATTTTAGTTAATGTATTTAATAACATGAACAAACAATGAGCAATACATCTATTACAGCTTTTGTTCATGTTAGTAAACTTGAGTTAATGAAAATAAAGTTGTTAGTTCATGTTAACTCACGGTGCATTAACTCATGTTAACAAGCATGAATTTGGATGTTAATAATGCATTAGTAAATGTTGAACTATGATTAATTAAGTTTTGTTCATTATTAGCTTATGTTAGATGCATTAATTAACATGAACTAATAGAACCTTATTGTGAAGTGTGACCAAGATTTTTAATCCAAACATCTAAAAATTCTAGAAGGATATTGTACACAAGTATTTACAGAAATAAAAAGTAAACATTAAGTGAGTTTTTCCTGAACACAAGCTAAAATATCTGTCAGTGGGGTAGGTAAAATAAACTTACTTAAAAAAAAAAAAAAGATTATTTTACCCCACTGGCAGATAATTTAGCTTATGTTCAGGAAAAATATTATTCCAAAATACAAAACATTATTTTTCACTTGTCTAGAAAATGCTTTACCTTAAACTTTACCTTTAGTCAGACACTTTCCTCCAAAGTGAAAAGAGACAGCGCTCGCATCAAGTTATACTAATACAAAACTCAGATTTTGTTAGAAAAATACAAGCTAGAATAAATAAGGAATACTTTTTTTTTCTTTTTTAACTTTAAACATAATTTAAAGCGCGAAACCCCCCAGAAATGACTTGTAAACACTCTTTCTCCATAATCTTCTATCCTGAAGCAATATGCGTTTTGCTGAAAGGGTGAAAAGGTGCAATCAAGGCAGCAGAGCCCCAAGTTTAGGGTCTGATTTCTTGTTTTTCAAAAGAAGATATTTTGAAGTATGTTGCAAACCTGTAGCCATTGACTGCCATAGTATTTTTCCTTAATATAGAAGTCAATGGCTATTGGTTTCTAACATTTCTTTTGTCTTCAACAGAGAAAATAATCTCATAAAGGTTTCACTGCCAAAAATTGCTTTCTTAAAACAAGCAGGATCTTCTAGACAAGTAAAAAATTTTTTTTTTAGAAACAAAAAGTGATTTTTTTTCCTGAAAACAAGCTAAATTATCTGCCAGTGTGGTATGTAAAATAAATTTACTTAAAACAGAAAACAAGGTTATTTTACTTACCCCACTGGCAGATGATTTAGCTTGTTTTCAGAAAAAAACTTATTTCTTTTGGACTTATTATTTCTGAAAACATAATGTTTTACTTGTCTAGAAAATGCTTCTTGATTTAAGAATTTAACTTTACCTTTAGTCAGACGGTTTCATCAAAGTGAAAGAGACAGTATTCAGATCACGTACAAAACCTCTAATAAATAAGGAATACATTTTTTTACATTTCTAAAGTTAAAACATCATTTAAAACTTTATCCAAAATATCTCAAAATCAAAATATCTTCTTTCGGTTTCAACAGAGAAAAAAAAAACTCATAAAAGATTTTTTTCTTACTTAGAGATTTTAGTAACACTTTAAATTCAGGTTGTGTTAGTTAATGTTTATAGAATAAATAAGGAATACTTTAAACATAATTCAAAACGTGAAACCTCCCAGAAATGACTTATAGACACACTTTCTGCATAATCCTCCATCCTGAAGTGATGTGTTTTGCTGAAGTGTGAAAAGGTGCAATCAAGCCAACAGAGTTTAGTGGCTGATTTCTTGTTTTTCATGGTTTTACTGCCAAAAATGTCTTTCCCAAAACAAGAAGGATATTCTAGACAAGTAAAAAGGTTTATTTTCAGAAACAAAAAGTCAAAATTAAGTGAGTTTTTACTGAAAAGAAGCTAAATTATTTGCCAATGGGGTAAGAAAAATAAACTTACAAAAAAAAAACTCACTTCATTTGGACTTATTATTTCTGAAAGCATAACAATGTTTTACTTGTCTAGAAAATGCTTCCTTAAGAATGTAACTTTACCTTTAGTCAGACCCTTTTATCCAAACTGAAAGAGACCGTATTCATATTACGTACAAAACCTCTGATTTAGTTAGAAAAATTTAAGCTAGAATAAATAAGGAAGGATTTTTTTTTTAACATTTTGGAAGTTAAAATTTTATTTAAAACTTGAAACCCCCCAGAAATGACTTATAAACACACTTTCAGCATAATCCTTAAACATTATGCATTTTGCTGAAGCCAAACCTGTAACCATTTGCTTTGACTTCCATACTATTTTTATTCCTACTATAGAAGTCAATGGCTACCGGGTTTTAACTGAGAAAAGAAACTCATAAAGGAATTCTTTTTCTTACTTAGAGATTTTTGTAAGACTTTACATTAAGGTTGTGTTAGTTAATGTTTAGAAGAAATAAGGAAACTTTAAACATAATTTAAATCCTGAAATCCTTCATCAAAAGAAGATATTTTGAAGCATGTTCTATTGTAACCATTGACTTCAGTAGTATTTATTTTCCTAATATAGAAATCAATTGCTACTGGTTTCTAACATTCTTTAAAATATCTTCTTTCATGTTCAACAGAGAAAAGAAATTCAGAAAGGTTACACTGCCAAAATTTGCCTACATTTGTTTAAATAAAAAGTCAAAATTAAGTGAGTTTTTTCCTGAAAACAAGCTAAATTATCTGCCTTGGGGTAAATAAAATAAATTTAAGTAAAAAACTAACATAATTTTTACTTATTACCCCCCAGAAATGACTTATAAGCACACTTTCTGCATAATCCTCCATCCTGAAGCGTTATGTATTTTTCTAAAGCCAAACCTGTAACCATTTGCTTTGACTTCCATGTTATTTTTTTTTTCTATTTTAGAAGTCAGTGGCTACCGGTTTCCAACATTTTTCAAAATATCTTCCTCCGGTTTCAACAGAGAAAAGAAACTCATAAAGGATTTTTTCATTTTACTTAGAGATTTTGGTAACACTTTAAAGGTTGTGTTTATGTATTTAGAATAAATAAGGAATAATTTAAATATAATTCAAAACATGAAACCCCTAGAAATGACTAATAAACGCACTTTCTGCATAATCCTCCATTCTGAAGCGATATGTGTTTTGCTGAAGGGTGAAAAGGTGCAATCATGGCAGCAGAGCCCCAAGTTTAAGGTCTGATTTCTTGTTTTTCATTTTAATAATGCGTGGCTGTTGCCTTCAAAACTGTTATCTCTTCTTAACTGTTATCAATTAGCGAGTGGATAATGGGTCCAGACATTGTGGCCTGCTTCTGTCAGTGACGCACTCTTAGAAAGCTCACATTCAGTGCTGAGCAGGTGCAGTTTCCATGTGTTTGTTTTGGGACGGTGAGGGTGTCGGAGCCCTCGGGGCTTCACTGTCCTATATCACAATCAACAGTGCTTCTGTTAGAGCCAGGTCTGTTTTTAATGATGCTGGAGGGACTTATTATGTGTTATGGAGTGTTTCTTTTATGAAGAGGCCAGCAAATGGCCAGCTTGGTGTAACACTACAAGATGTTTTTTTGTGGTGGTGGTGGTTAAATGAAACCCACGTGCAGGGATAAGTGGGAGGGCCACTCTGGAGCAGGGGTTTTAGAGGTCATAGAAGGGTGCTTAAGAGAAATGTATTATTTATTAATACAATTTATAATTCACTTTACCCAAATATTTCAAATTCAGTCAGCTTTTTAAAGTTTGCTTAAAAATCGTAGAAGTTTGATCATTTTTTTTGGTCGACAGCACTAAAAAGTCTCATATGTTTTTGTAAAACAGAAAGTGATTAAATAAATGAATGGATAATATTGTCATGATTCATATTTTATTAATTTTCTTTAGTACAATGTCAATGTAAAGAATTAAATTAAGAATTTAATCGTATACCTTAGCAAATATTTAGAATATTTATTATTAAATTTGCTCTTTTAAGTTTCAAAATAAAAAAAGTGTTAAAGTTAAAGTAATGAATTAATTAAATGTCAGTCAAACAATAACAAACCTAATGTGTTGATATTATAGTATTTTAAGAAATTGATTAGTAAACTTAAAATTATAAAGCTTATATGATATAATTTTTTCAATTTTTTCCTGCCTCTGCTAGTTTTATAAAAAAGAATTAAGGAAAATAATGAAATTAATAATAATAATAATAATAATAATAATAATAATAAAAATAATAATAATAACAATTATAAATATGTTCCTAATAATATTTTAACAATTTGCTAATTATATTATAAAAACTATTTGATGAAAAAACATTAAGTCTGCATCCTTAAAACATATTTGTTAAAATACACATTTCTGCATTTTCATAATTTTTCAAAAATTATTCAGGGACTATAAATTAATTTGGAAAACACTGATTAAGTTTTACAATTAATACACTAAATATGTTTCACACCAATTTTTTTTAGGTACCCATTCTCACTATTAACTACTGGCTTAATACTAGGGCCAGACAGAATCTGCGGACATTTTTTGCTATTTCTGCAGAGAATTTAGTAGAAAATCTGCGGGTTTATGTGGAATGATTTTGGGAGTATCATAACTAAAAGCTTAATTTATAAAATAAAAAATAATACCTTATATTTTATTAAACTTGTATTTAATGTTTACAATGCAAATCCAATTAGATCCGCTTATTTGGTAAGCAAAGCTCTCTCATATAATATATCTACTAAAAGACAGAAAATATTACTTTACAAACTGTATTGTAAATAAATTACATGAACATTTTCATATTAGTCAGTAATATTACTGAAATTAATTTAAAAACTGAATAAATTTAAATTTACACACATTTACACAAGTAAATAAATAGACTCAATGATGGGCTAAAAATCTGTGGAAATCTGCAGATTTCTGCACGTGCAGATTCCATGTGGGCCTACCTATTACCTGCCTATTATTAAGATATTGGCTTACTTATAAAGTACATATTCTGCATGATCTTATTCTGCATCCATAATCTTAAATCCAATTACTACCTTACTAACTCTTAATAAGCAGTAAAGTAGAAGTTTATTGAGCTAAAAGTCTTAGTTATGGTTTGTTAATATCAAGAATTCTACGTCTTTTTACATCTTAGAAAGAAGGTCCATTGCAAGAATACCGTCCTATTAGGGATGCACGATATTAAAAAAAAATCTGACATTGCAATGTTTTATTTTTCTGAGGCCCAGTTTACACTAATGCGTTTTCGTTTTGAAACGGCGTTTTAGATCAAAAACGATCCACGTCCACACTAGCGTTTCATCTAGCGTTTCTAAACATATCTCCGTCCACACCACTCCACCAAAAACGTATATCACGTGACTATTTGCGCACTCTGGGCATGCGCATTCAAGTATAAACAGGAAGCATGTGTCTCGCTCGGCATTTGGTTATTGTTATTCAACAAACGCTGGTTGAACGATGAACGTGAGCGATGAGCGAGTGCTCGAACAATAGCTTGCCTCTTGTGAATATATGCAGCTGCTGTAGTAAAAAAGGCAGAGTTTAACTGAACAATGGCAAACAACGCTCCCATTTCTGTGTCAATGTTGTTGTTTACAGTGAAGGCTGGTCTGCCGTCTTCTGGTAGCGTTATAGTCATGTGATAGGGGCTTGACAAATAAGGGAAGGATACGCAATGACCCAAAAGCCCCAATCAGGTAGCGAATCTCAGCAGCCACGCCTCCGTTTTCAGATGTCTCTGTTTTCCCCCATCTACACTGAGACGGAGCAGCAGCGTTTTAGAATGAAAACGACCACTCCGGCGTAGTGTGGACTGATGGCGTACCCGTAGCAAAACTCATGCGTTTTAAAACGAAAATGCATTAGTGTAAACGGGCCTGAGACAGATATTCGATATAGTTTTACAAGATGCATTGAATAGCACTATTTTGTTTTGTTTTCTGGGAGTCTAACAGTATTCAGGTACAGAAATTATAATAGAATAATTATATATAGTAATCATAATGCAAAAAAAATGCTTTTCTTACTTTGCTTTGTCTTGTTTCCAGTCCTAATAAATTTAAAAATTCTTAATCAAGTACCAATATTGTTTTGTTTAGAAATGAGTCAAAATTAGGAGTTTTTCCTTAAAACAAGCTAAATGATCTGCCATTGGGGTAATTAATCTTATGTTCACTTTGAAATGTAAATACTTGGACTAAAATCAAGACAAACATTTTAAGTAAGAAAAAATTAAGATAAATTAATCTTTGTTAGATCATTTTTTGTGCCCAAATATTTTTAACTCTCTTGAAATGCACAGTGGGCGGAACGGTGGCTCAGTGGTTAGCACTGTCGCCTCGCAGCAAGAAGGTCACTGGTTTGAGTCCCGGCTGCCTGTTGGCATTTCTGTGTGGAGTTTGCATGTTCTCCCCATGTTGGCGTGGGTGCTCCGGCTTCCCCCCACAGTCCAAAGACATGTGCTATGGACCATTTCAATGTGCTTATGTCATTGGCACATGAACATTTCCTGCTTGTCAAACTATTTCAACTGTAACAAGAGGCAATTCAATCATAACTTAATGTTAAAACAGCTATCATAACATTATTTATCAATATGTCGCACTTTTTGGATTCTCGGAAGTTAGAGAAATGAAAAATGTAAAATAGGACATACGTTGGGACCAAGCGGCAACCTCCCACTCTCCCTCGGGAAGCCAATACGGAAGTAACTAAAACTGCAATTCATCGACTCGCCTTGGGGGGCTGGCTCCAGGAAGTCCAAGTGCTTTCTTTCTGCATTGGTAAATTGGCCATTTTTACAGCTGATAAAAACATGTTTACAGCCTGGTACAAACGATGGCTTTGGTGCATATAGCTATGATTACCCTTCATGACAACTGTGAGGGGGGTGAATTTTTTTTTATACCTCATCCGTTTTGTTTTTAAGTTATATTAAGTTTGCATAATTAAGGGCGTGGCCACTTGAGTGACAGCTAGCCCTAGCTGGTCGCTGTCTCGTCACCTCAGCTGATTCTGGCTAATTAGCCGCTGAGCTCGGCATATACATCATATTTTTGTTTTGGTTAATGTTTCTTTACACAGTCATTTGCCTTTTGGAATTATTTCCTGCAATTATCAGATGATATGGCATGCTGTGTGGACTTAATTGTGCTTACAAACCGTTCAAGTTGCCTGCATTTCCCAGGTGAGTGAAATTATATACTTACATACCATCTCTTTAAATGTATTTGTTTTATTTAAGATCATTTATCATTTAAATGTTCTTTAGACCAGTATTGCACTCCAGAATCTGACAGATTGATAAGCTGTAGGCTATAAAACAGTCATCTGAAGCGTTGTCATACAGTGTTATGGCTGGATTTCATAAATAGCCTTGCATTTACTAACACAGACTATATCTGAAGTGTTTGATAGTAATTCGCGTTTTCCTCCTGTTGAAAAACGTCATAAGAACAATGTTTAGTGGCTCAATGTATTACAACAGTGTTTTAAAGTCTAAACACTTTATTGATATAGTGTACAACAAAGCATGTGTGGTCAGAACACAAACGAGTCACAGGTAATGAAGTATTAAACGTTCTCCCAAAGTAAAAAGTCTGTCTATGCTAGGTCTCAGCAAAATGCTGAGAATCCAGCACCACCTCTTTGCCCTTATTTGGTATCCCGCGTTTGGTGCGATGACGCGCTAACAAAATGGCCACAGTTGGCCGCGCCCACTTGTAGCTTCTTTTGCAGTGTTCAGAAACCTATGGGTGACGTCACGGATACTACGTCCATATCTTTTACAGTCTATGGTTGGGACCATTGTTTTTGTTTACATCCCTTAAAATGGTCTATAGGTGAATTGAACAAACTAAATTGGCTGTAGAGTATGAGTGTGTGTGTGAATGAGTGTGTATGGGTGATTCCCAGTACTAGGTTACGGCTGGAAGGGCATTCGCCGTGTAAAACATATGCTGGAATAATTGGCGGTTCATTCCGCTGTGGCGACCTCTGAAATAGAGACTAAGCCGAAGAAAAATGAATGAAATGCAGTCACAGGTCTTAAAAAACAACTGATAAACTTTCACACTATTATGCTTAAACTGAGCAGTGACTCTACAAATCACATGTGCACTGTGGGTTCTGGTCAAGTATGATTCCGACTCAACATTGCATATCCTGCATTGTGACAATTGCGGATGCGCACATTGCGTTATCGATGATGAAATGATATATTGTGCAGCCCTAAATGTCGTATATTTGATCATCCTTACTATTACCCCCTGCTGTACAGAACATGCAGTATTATTGACAGGAGGATAATGCGTTGTGATTGGTAATGATGGATAAATGCTGCCGTGATGATGTTTCTGTGGTGCTACTGTGGTGAAAAGGCTTTGAGTGTGGAATGTGTTGTTTATGTTTGGGCTGATTTAAGGCGATGGAGATGCTCTGTCATTTGTCATGTACGTTCGTTGAGCTTCAGGGATCCTGATGAGAGTTGGGGATTAGCTCTGGCTCCTGACTCCAGATTCCTCCGGCTGGGGTTTTTGGAGGTCTGGGGGTCACTGACTGATTGGATGAGACTCTCCGTCTGCTCTTGACCATCGCTGACATGCCAACACTGAAGGGTGAACTCACTGAACAGCGCTGCAAAATGTGTGGTGGTTAAGTGCACTAATTTGCATCTCATTTAGTAATTAATGGCGTTGTAGTTTGACATGGTGCTAAATGCACTTTTCTGAAAAATCTAACCTTTTTTTTTGTAAATGAAGCTTTCCTACTTGTCTGCACTAAAATAATTGACACTAATAAATTGTTTGGACATTTTTATAGATATTTACAAAGAAATGCCATTGATTTTTTTTATAATTTTTTTATTTATTTATTTTATTTTTTTTTCAGTATATGACTTTTTTTTTGCAAAGGGAAAACTTTGCAGAAAGAGAGAGAAACAATTATAAGAGAAAATATTTGTATAATTTTATATTTTAAGGAATAATAATAAATAAAAATAATAAAATGGCAAAATATAAATACATTTAATAATAAAAATATAATATTTTGTATTTAATTTATATTAATAAATTGTATATTGTGTTTAATATTTAAGTGCATATGTTAAATATAAATAAATATAATAATAAAAACATGATATTTTGTATTTAATTTATATTAAAAAAGCATACATTTTATAACGTGTTTAATATTTAAGTGCATATATTAAATATAAATAAACAGAATATTAAAAATAGGATATTCTGTATTTAATTCATATAAAAAATAACAAATTTTATAACGTGTTTAATATTTAATTTCATATGTTAAATATAAATAAACAGAATAATAAAACTTTGATATTCTGTATTTAATTCATATAAAAATAACAAATTTTATAATGTTTAATATTTATCTGTTAAATATAAATAAAGAGAATAATAAAATATGACATTTGTATTTAATTTACATTAAAAAACATTTTTATAATGTGTTTAATATTTAAGTACTTGTTAAATATAAATAAATAAAATAATAAATACATATTTTGTATTTAATTTATATTAGAAAATAACATAAATTTTATAACACGTTTAATATTTAAGTAAATATGTTAAATATAAATAGAATAATAAAATATGATATTTTGTATTTATTTTATATAAAAAAAAAATTATAACATGTTTAAATATTTAAGTGCATATGTTGGAATAGAATAGAATAATAAATATCTGACTTTTGTATTTGATTTATATTAAAAAATATACATTTTATAACGTGTTTAATATTTAATTACATATGTTAAATATAAATAAACAGAAAAATAAGTATCTAATTTTTGTATTTGATTTACGGTATATTAAAAAATATACATTTTATGATGTGTTTAATATTAAAGTACATATGTTAAATATAAATAAATAGACTAATAAAAATATAACTTTTGTATTTAATTTATATTAAAAAATAACATACATTTACAACGTCTTAATATTTAAGTACATACAGATGAAGTCAGAATTATTAGCCCCTCTTTGATTTTTCTTTTTTAAATATTTTCCAAATGATGTTTAACAGAGCAAGGAATTTTTCACAGTATGTCTGATAATATTTCTTTCTTCTGGAGAAAGTCTTATTTGTTTTATTTCAGCTAGAAGCAGTTTTTAATAATAATAATAAAAAAAAGATTTTAAGGTCAAAATTATCAGCCCCTTTAAGCTATATATTTTTTGATAGTCTACAGAACAAACCATTGTTATACAATAACTTGCCTAATTACCCTAACCTGCCTAGTTAACCTAATTACCCCACTTTAACCTTTAAATGTCACTTTAAGCTGTATAGAAGTTTCTTGAAAAATATCTAGTAAAATATTGTTTACTGTCATCATGGCAAAGATAAAATAAATCAGTTATTAGATATAATTTATTAAAACTATTATGTTTAGAAATGTGTTGAAAAAATCTTCTCTCTGTTAAACAGAAATTGGGGAAAAAAATAAACAGGGGGCTAATAATTCAGGGGGACTAATAATTCTGGCTTCAACTGTATGTTAAATATAAATAAATAGAATAATAAAAATATGATATTTTGTATATGTATAATAATATTAAAGAAATATTAAATAATTATCATGCTGTGTTTAATATGTAAGTATATGTTAAATATAAATAACATTGTGGAGTATCTATATTTTAATTTAAACAAATTGCAAATGATAAACTAACAATAATAATTTAAAGATTATTTACACATATAAGGGCAATTATATGTGATCAATTATTTACAAAATTGAAATGTTGACATGGTAGGTTGAAGAAATCTGAAAAGTACATGCTTTTCAGAGCTTATAAATCCTACTTTCACTTAAAATTCTCATTTTTGATCCCTGAATTGGACTCGGTTATCAATTACTGATCTAATTATTATAAATAAATGATTAATAATAATTCTATGATCATTAAATTAGGTATAAATGCTAATAAAATGTAATTAATAATGTTTTTTATTATATTAAAGCATTTTTTTGTTTGTGTTTGTAGCCTGGACTGTCGTATTGTGCATGTTGTACATATATTATTTCATATTCAGATTGCCGATTTTCATAAACCCACAGATCTTGTCAAAGTGAGCGTTAAAAACATCTCTGTTCCCCTCTGACCTCTCTTTACGGGTCTCCTTAATTTGCAGAAGTCTTCCTGTACTGTCAGTCAGCAGCGAGATGAAAAGAGGTGATGAATGTCGGAGCTCTGCAGATCCTAATCCCCGTCCCGCCTGTCTGTCCCACCAGCAGAAAGAAAAGCGCAGGAGATGCTGAAAGTGGAAACAGGCCTGCTTTTCCAGACACTAATCTGCTGTGGGACAGTCAGACAGGACGGGCACAGCTGATAGGTCCTCATCAGGAGCAGCCAGCCAATTAGAGATAAGTCTGAGAGGAGCCAGCCAATAAGAGATAAGACTCTGAGCGTATCTGTGGCTTGCTTGGCAGAGACTACAGTAATGTCTCATTGATAGTAGATATTAAAGGGGACATAATGTGTCTCCTTACATAAGATGTCAAACAAATTTGTGATGTCCCTAGAATGTGTCTGTGAAGTTTTAGCTCAAAACACCCTACAGATAATTTATTATAGCTTGTCAAATGTGTACTTATTTGGGTGTGTGCAAATACAGGCTGTTTCTGTGTGTCTTCCTTTAAATGCAAATGAGCTGCAGCTTTCAAGATGAGGGCGGAGCCTTTATGTGCTATTCATACATTGATAGTGGATGTTTTTATGCAGTTGTTGTGGGGTAAAGCTTATTTAACTTAATAGCTATGTTTCCATACACCTATTTGTTAGCACATTTTGGGATGCCAAATGTATACTTATTTGGGTGTGTTAGATCATCATCTGCACATAAGATTCAGCCCCAGATGCCAGATCTTGTCAGGAAATGTCAGTTTTTCCAGGTATCTGGACAAGAAGTCAGCAGGGTTTCCAATACCCAAACCTGTTGACCAGTATTTAACTGAATTAACAGTCTCCTATCAATATTGGAGTTGACTGAGAAAGTCAGAGAGGAACAGAAGCAGGAGACGAAGTAATGATGATAAAGAAAGAGCTGAGTTTATTGAATAACCTTAGTGGTGTATGATTCAATGATCAGACTTTGTCTGACCAGGATAAATCCAACAAGTGTAAATATACCACAAGCAACAGCAATGGAAAATTACTGCTTCACAACACTGTCCAGAGACAATACAGACCTTGAAATAGAGACATTCTCTTATCTCTTACTCATGAAAACAAGTGTTGCTTGAATCCACAGTCATAAGATTATAACAATATGGAAAAATGAAATACAAATAAAGCAATAATTATAGGAAAATATTGATAATGAAATATAAAAACATAATAAAATGACAAATAATAATCAATAATAATCCATTCATTCATTTTCTTTTCGGCTTAGTCCCTATTAATCTGGGGTTGCCACAGCGGAATGAACTGCCAACTTATCCAGCACATGTTTTGCCCAGCGGATGCCCTTCCAGCTGCAACCTATCTCTGGGAAACATCCACACACACTCATTCACACTTCTACACTACGGACAATTTAGCCTACCCAATTCACCTGTACCGCATGTCTTTGGACTGTGGGGGAAACCGGAGCACCCGGAGAAAACCCACACGAATGCAGGGAGAACATGCAAACTCCACACAGAATCGCCAACTGACCCAGCCGAGGCTCGAACCAGCGACCTTCTTGCGGTGAGGCGACAGCACTACCTACTGCGCCGTTGCGTCGCCCAATAATAATCCAATCATTAACTAATGATCAATAAAATTATAAAATGATAATTATGTAAATGACTAATGATCATAAGATTAAATAAAACAAATAAAGAATAAATGAATAAAAACAAATGAAAATAAAACACAACACAGATGAACTGTTGCTTTCTTGAAACAACACACACATAAGTTTGCTACAAGGATTCCCAGATCCTTAGTTAGATTCTTCAGGTGTGTGCAAAAACAGGCTGTTTCTGTGTGTCTTCCTTTAAATGCAAATGAGCTGCAGCTTTCAAGAAGAGGGCGGAGCTTTAATGTGCTATTCATACATTGATAGTGGATGTATTTATGCAGTTGTTGTGGGGTAAAGCTTATTTAACTAAATAGCTTTTATTTTTAAATTTTGGGATGTTGTGGGAAGTTATAAAAATGTATGTGCACAACTGAGTTGGATAAATTTAGGGCCATGCACAGTGGCTTCTCATAAATGCTATTTTGATATTCGTCAGGAAGTGACGATTTAGTTCTATTTGGCTCATTGGATGGAAATCATGCTTTATAATGCGATATTCCAGTATTGCATAAATCTATTTTGCACCTTTACAGCTAGACATAGCTATTGACAGGCATGTTACTGTCTCGATAGGCTGGCACTTTCAAAGAAACATTACACTATAGCATAGGTCTCAAACTGGATTCCTAGAGGGTCGCAGCTCTGCACAGTTTTGCTCCAACTCAAATCAAACACAGCTGATCCAACTAATCAAGGTGTTCAAAACTACTAGAGACTAATAAGCAGGTGTGGGTTGGAGGTGGTTGGAGCTACACTGTGCAGAGCTGTGGCCCTCCAGGAATTGAGTTTGAGACCATTGTGCTGTAGTATTAGTACAGTTCTCTTATATTCACAGAAAATCTAAAACGTCTGTTGCCTAACTATACGGTACATAATAAGAGCGTGTTTATGAATTATGCTTTTTAGGGACTAAAAAAAAATTATAAAACATTCGTAAACATGAAATGCCATACACACTCATTAGATATTTACTAATTTCTTCTACGATAAACATGTCATTGCAAAATAGTGGCAATTCATACTGTATCTCATTCAGATCACACAGCTATTGTTTTAAGATTTAAAAAAAGAGCTTTAAAAATTGCCTTATGGGAGTGATTTAAACTTTGGTAGCAGCTTTGAGACTTATTTTTATAACGTAAAAAATTTTTTAGTGTCACAAAACTGATATAAATAGAAAAATCAGGGCATAAATATGGTGACCGAGAGAGCTTAATTAACGTGCTGCAATTTAAGAAAACACATGCAATTACAAAAAACGCCAGAAAATTGAGAAAAGATCTTGATTCGTTTGACAGCACACATGCTACAAATCGTCACAACACAAACACATTTTTAAAAATGTGCATTTACACACAACGCAAACAATTAAGAAAATGTGCTGCATTTTGAAACAACGCAAACAATTTATAAAACGCGCTGCATTTTCTCACAATGCAGACATTTTTTCACGAAAACGTGCTGCATTTTCTCACAACACAAAGAAAACGTTTCAAGGAGACCTTAAAACATGACGGACTCTGCTATTTACGTTATGGTTATTACGACTAATAAATAATAAAGACACAGGAATCGGGATATTAAATAAAACAAAAAAACTCACCTTTCAAAGATCACCTACAACTTCACTGAGCAATAGTCTCAGCACAGCGATATCCGTCACGTTTTTGGATCCCCTTGAAACATTTCTGTTGTGTTCCGTTCTTTTTGTGTTGTGAGAAAATGCAGCACGTTTTAATACTTGTTTGCATTGTGTGAAAATGCAGCACGTTTCATTGTGACGATTTGTCAAATAGATGAAGATCTTTTCTCAATTTGCTGGCGTTTTTTTTTTGTAATTTTGTAATTTTCTTAAATTGCAGCATGTTAAGCTCTGCCACCGTACATAAATGCAAAGTCTGTCAAAAACAAAGAGCGCCTTTCAAGAGTTCACCCTTGCTGATGATTGGTTATAATGCATATTTGGCATGCTGTCCCGGGAGAGAGCCCTGAGCTCGTGAGATCCTCGAGCCCGGGGCTCCCTCCCGTTGCAGGGCGAGAGGGGAGTCTGTGCTCAGGTATGTCTCGAGAGCTCCCCCTGCTTGATAATGGTAAATGTAGATTGTAAGAGCTATGGAGAGTGTATATGAATTCGAGCTTGTCTATGATGTCGATTTAGTTTTGTCAATTTACTTATGTTACATGTTTTTGGTCTGTGGGAGGAAACCGGAGAGCCCGGGGAAAACCCACGCAAACACGGGGAGAACATGCAAACTCCACACAGCAATGCCGACTTGGCTAGGTAAGATCTGAGCCAGTGACATTCTTGCTGTGAGGCAATGATGCTAACCATTGGGCCTCCGTGCTGCCCTGACAAGGAAAGGGGAGGAGTAGGGGTGGAAGGGGGATTCTTCAAGACGAAGATGGCTAAGGTAAGATACTCTGGTTATTTTATAGTGATTAGGAATCTTCCGATTGGTGGATCGTGCATTAGCTAACGAGGATCAGCTGCTATCAATCATAAGCGCATGCTCCTCTCGAAATTAGTTTATAAATAAACTTCACTTATATAGACGGGGGGGTTATATACATAAAATAATCCCTAAATACCTTTTATTTAACATTTGATTGGTTGTAGCTGTGTTTTTTTTGTTTGTTTGTTTGTAAAAACAAGGATTAATTCCGTAATTTTTTAGTTATTGCACATGGAAAAACTACTTTAAAGCAAATTACTGTACATGCAATTTTACAAAATAACGCATTAAAACCTTACATTTTTGCTGATTAACCTGAAAGTTGAATGTTTTTTTTTAAATGTAATTTCAAAGAATTTATCCATTCCACAGTTAAAATGCAAATTATCAACCGTATTAAACTGTTCGTATTAAAACAATTCAGTTGGACTGTAAAGTCTGTTGTGGGGCAGCACGGTGGCTCTGTGGTTAGCACTGTCACCTCACAGCAAGAATGTGACTGGTTCAAGTCTCGGGAGGGCCAGTTGGCATTTCTGTGTGGAGTTTGCATGTTCTCCCCGTGTTGGTGTGGGTTTCCTCCGGGTGCTCCAGTTTCCCCCACAATACAAAGACATGCGCTGTAGGTGAATTGAATAAACTAAATAGTCTGTAGTGTATGAGTGTGTGTGTAAATGAGTGTCTATGGGTGTTTTCCAGTATTGGGTTGCGGCTGGATGGCCATCCGCTGCATAAAACATGTGCCGGAATAGTTGGCGGTTTATTCCGCCAATATGTGGTGGCCTCTGAAATAGAGACTAAACCGAAGGAGAATAAATGAAGTCTGTTATGTATTTGTGCAGGTTTTGCTTGTAATTTTGTGAATTATGTTCTGTAATTTAACAGAATATCTAAGCCCTGCTGCCAGTCTTTTGACCATTTTTTTTACAGATCTCTTTTTAACAGTGTGATTAATATGCGATAAAAAGCTCTCTTGACATCTACACAGAACTGTTTTTGATTTTCTTATTCTTACTGAAAAACTGCTCAAAAACAATGTGATTTTTAATTTTTTTTTTTTGCTTTTGTACATTCATATTTTTTGTACGTATTTATTAGTAATATTAATATATGAATATTATTCTTCAAAAATCCTGTCACATGATGCAGGGTTGTCATTGGCGTCCCCAGGGCAGGACTGGCTCTATTCAACATATGCACTGGGAATAGTTATATCAGGTCGTAGAGAGTCAATCCTGTTACAGATGAAAATGTAGCTCTTATTGATCCCGCAGACGCCTATTGATTTTAGTCCTTTCTTGTTTCGTCTTCCCTCCTGCCTTTTCTTCCCTTTACCTTTTCCCCTTCTTTTTCATTCTCCTGTCATTCTCTCTATTGTCTAACTCTTGTCTGCTCATTGGGTCTCTCTCTCTCTTTTTCCCTTTTTATTTTCCTGTATGGATTCCTCAGTCAATTTGTTTAGCGATCACTGTAACTACATCCATTAGTCTGACCCTAAGAGCTTGAGGACAGGCCCGTGACAGCCATCAGACTAATGCAGCTCTGACACAATAATTACACAATGACCTAAAGAAAGGGCCCTGCTGTCCTCTTGTATGCGCAGAAAGCAAACCTGGTTACCGCTGCGTCCAAGGTTTTGACCAGCGCCGCCCCGCATAACCCTCCACATCCAACAAAGACAGTCGGAGATGCATGTGTTTGCGTGACAAAGAACAAATAAGGCTTTGTGTTGATCAATTATTTTGGTTCTGGGGGAAAAAACATGGTTCTATCACCCTTTTTGCAACACTGTAAAAATAATATAAAAAATAAATAAAACATGTTAATTAACAGTTTCCGTATTTTGTGTTTACTGTTGTGAATTGCATTATGGGACCTTGGGTCATATTGGAATGGTTTTGTAAATGATATTTTATGTAACAAAGTTTGGTCATTACCCCACAAACTTTTTGTAACAAACAAAGTAAGAGAAGTTACCTTTAAGGGAATTCATAGATGCTGTCCAGACAAGTGTAGTCTTAAAAGGCTTAAGAATGATATTAACACCAACTGTTCTTTTTGCTTAGTGAACTCTGAAACTTCTGTTCATTTATTTTGGAATTGGCCTCATTCAATGACATTTTGGTGTGATGTTCTTGATTTTATAAAATATTATGTGAAAGCATATTTTGAATTTACAGTTGAAGTCAGAATTATTAGCCTAGAATTATTATTACAGCATGATAATTATTTAATATTTGTTTAATATTATTATACATATACAAAATATCATATTTTTATTATTCTATTTATTTATGTTTAACATACAGTTGAAGTCAGAATTATTAGTCCCCCTGAATTATTAGCCCCCTGTTTATTTTTTTCCCCAATTTCTGTTTAACGGAGAGAAGATTTTCTCAACACATTTCTAAACATAATAGTTTTAATAACTCATTTCTAATAACTGATTTATTTTATCTTTGCCATGATGACAGTAAATAATATTTTACTAGATATTTTTCAAGACACTTCTATACAGCTTAAAGTGACATTTAAAGGCTTAACTAGGTTAATTAGGTTAACTAGGCAGGTTAGGGTAATTAGGCAAGTGATTGTGTAACGATGGTTTGTTCTGTAGACTATGGAAAAAAAAAATAGCTTAAAGGGGCTAATAATTTTGACCTTAAAATGGCTTTTAAAAAATTAAAAACTGCTTCTATTCTAGCCGAAATAAAACAAATAAGACTTTCTCCAGAAGAAAGTTAAACATCATTTAGGAAATATTTGAAAAAGAAAAAAAAATCAAAAGAGGGCTAATAATTCTGACTTCAACTGTACATATAAGAATTTTATCTTTGGTTTCCATGAATGCAAAAAGGAAAATAATATTTATTTCATAAACCTTGTTTTTTTTTTTGTTGGCCAAATTTCATATTTACAAAAGCAAGTCTTGTAAGTGTAAACCTTTTTTTTTCTTTGTATTTTGAGTGTATTGATGAATCAACAAACAAATAAATACATCCGTAAAATAACAGAAAATGTACTGGTAGCTTATTACAGAGGTTTTGTAGCGTAATATACAACACCAACCCAGAAAATAGATCACTTTAAACTATTAAACATTTTAATAAAAGTCACTTTGTCCATTTTTTTTAAAGTTAAAAGTTGTCAGAAGAGTGACCAAGCTCCCATAATGCAATTCAAAAGCATGAATAAAGAGGGAAACATAAAAACATGAATCACAAATTATAAAAAAAAAACTGCTAATTTACGGATATTTCTGCATTTTTCTTCTGAAATAAACACTATAAGCAATAAAACCAACATGTTTTTGCAGAAATTATGATTTCTGGGACGACTCACCTCTGTATATCCTTTGTACTATACTAGGATTTGTAAATTAATACATTTTCTCTGCAATAAGTATAGGTTTTCCCAATGCTATCTCATGGCAATTCGTAACTTTTTGATTTAGCAGATGATATGGTTTGATTTTGATTTAGCAGATGATATGGTTTGATTTTGATTTAGCAGATGATATGGTTTGATTTAGATTTAGCAGATGATATGGTTTAATTTAGATTTAGCAGATGATATGGTTTGATTTTGATTTAGCAGATGATATGGTTTAATTTAGATTTAGCAGATGATATGGTTTAATTTTGATTTAGCAGATGAAATGGTTTGATTTTGATTTAGCAGATGATATGGTTTGATTTTGATTTAGCAGATGATATGGTTTAATTTAGATTTAGCAGATGATATGGTTTGATTTTGATTTAGCAGATGAAATGGTTTGATTCTGATTTAGCAGATGATATGGTTTGATTTAGATTTAACAGATGATATGGTTTGATTTTGATTTAGCAGATGGAATGGTTTGATTTTGATTTAGCAGATGATATGGTTTGATTTTGATTTGGCAGATGATATGGTTTGATTCTGATTTAGCAGATGATATGGTTTGATTTTGATTTAGCAGATGATATGGTTTGATTTAGATTTAACAGATGATATGGTTTGATTTTGATTTAGCAGATGATATGGTTTGATTTAGATTTAACAGATGATATGGTTTGATTTTGATTTAGCAGATGATATGGTTTAATTTAGATTTAGCAGATGATATGGTTTGATTTAGATTTAGCAGATGATATGGTTTGATTCTGATTTAGCAGATGATATGGTTTGATTTAGATTTAACAGATGATATGGTTTGATTTTGATTTAGCAGATGATATGGTTTGATTTTGATTTAGCAGATGATATGGTTTGATTCTGATTTAGCAGATGATATGGTTTGATTTTGATTTAGCAGATGATATGGTTTGATTTTGATTTAGCAGATGATATGGTTTGATTTTGATTTAGCAGATGATATGGTTTGATTTTGATTTGGCAGATGATATGGTTTGATTCTGATTTAGCAGATGATATGGTTTGATTTTGATTTAGCAGATGATATGGTTTGATTTTGATTTAGCAGATGATATGGTTTGATTTAGATTTAACAGATGATATGGTTTGATTTTGATTTAGCAGATGATATGGTTTGATTTAGATTTAACAGATGATATGGTTTGATTTTGATTTAGCAGATGATATGGTTTGATTTAGATTTAACAGATGATATGGTTTGATTTTGATTTAGCAGATGATATGGTTTAATTTAGATTTAGCAGATGATATGGTTTGATTTAGATTTAGCAGATGATATGGTTTGATTCTGATTTAGCAGATGATATGGTTTGATTTTGATTTGGCAGATGATATGGTTTGATTCTGATTTAGCAGATGATATGGTTTGATTTTGATTTAGCAGATGATATGGTTTGATTCTGATTTAGCAGATGATATGGTTTGATTTTGATTTAGCAGATGATATGGTTTGATTTTGATTTAGCAGATGATATGGTTTGATTTTGATTTAGCAGATGATATGGTTTGATTTTGATTTAGCAGATGATATGGTTTGATTTAGATTTAACAGATGATATGGTTTGATTTTGATTTAGCAGATGATATGGTTTGATTTAGATTTAACAGATGATATGGTTTGATTTTGATTTAGCAGATGATATGGTTTGATTTAGATTTAACAGATGATATGGTTTGATTTTGATTTAGCAGATGATATGGTTTAATTTAGATTTAGCAGATGATATGGTTTGATTTAGATTTAGCAGATGATATGGTTTGATTCTGATTTAGCAGATGATATGGTTTGATTTTGATTTAGCAGATGATATGGTTTGATTCTGATTTAGCAGATGATATGGTTTGATTTAGATTTAGCAGATGATATGGTTTGATTTTGATTTAGCAGATGAAATGGTTTGATTTTGATTTAGCAGATGAAATGGTTTGATTTTGATTTAGCAGATGAAATGGTTTGATTTTGATTTAGCAGATGATATGGTTTGATTTTGATTTAGCAGATGATATGGTTTGATTTAGATTTAGCAGATGATATGGTTTGATTTAGATTTAGCAGATGAAATGGTTTGATTCTGATTTAGCAGATGATATGGTTTGATTTTGATTTAGCAGATGATATGGTTTGATTTTGATTTAGCAGATGATATGGTTTGATTTTGATTTAGCAGATGATATGGTTTGATTTTGATTTAGCAGATGATATGGTTTGATTTTGATTTAGCAGATGAAATGGTTTGATTTTGATTTAGCAGATGAAATGGTTTGATTTTGATTTAGCAGATGAAATGGTTTAATTTAGATTTAGCAGATGATATGGTTTGATTTAGATTTAGCAGATGATATGGTTTGATTTTGATTTAGCAGATGAAATGGTTTGATTTAGATTTAGCAGATGATATGGTTTGATTTTGATTTAGCAGATGATATGGTTTAATTTAGATTTAGCAGATGATATGGTTTGATTTTGATTTAGCAGATGATATGGTTTGATTTTTATTTAGCAGATGAAATGGTTTGATTTTGATTTAGCAGATGATATGGTTTGATTTTGATTTAGCAGATGATATGGTTTGATTTTGATTTAGCAGATGAAATGGTTTGATTTTGATTTAGCAGATGATATGGTTTGATTTTGATTTAGCAGATGAAATGGTTTGATTTAGATTTAGCAGATGATATGGTTTGATTTTGATTTAGCAGATGATATGGTTTGATTTTGATTTAGCAGATGATATGGTTTGATTTTGATTTAGCAGATGAAATGGTTTGATTTTGATTTAGCAGATGAAATGGTTTGATTTTGATTTAGCAGATGATATGGTTTGATTTAGATTTAGCAGATGAAATGGTTTGATTTTGATTTAGCAGATGATATGGCTTGATTTTGATTTAGCAGATGATATGGTTTGATTTAGATTTAGCAGATGATATGGTTTGATTTAGATTTAGCAGATGATATGGTTTGATTTTGATTTAGCAGATGAAATGGTTTGATTTTGATTTAGCAGATGATATGGTTTGATTTTGATTTAGCAGATGAAATGGTTTGATTTAGATTTAGCAGATGATATGGTTTGATTTTGATTTAGCAGATGATATGGTTTGATTTTGATTTAGCAGATGATATGGTTTGATTTTGATTTAGCAGATGAAATGGTTTGATTTTGATTTAGCAGATGAAATGGTTTGATTTTGATTTAGCAGATGATATGGTTTGATTTTGATTTAGCAGATGATATGGTTTGATTTTGATTTAGCAGATGATATGGTTTGATTTTGATTTAGCAGATGATATGGCATTGGTGGAATGTGTAAAGTATACTCAGTTATTGGATAATTATAAAAATTTTGTCAATTTGATCGCACGTTGGACAACAGAGAATTCCTTGCAGCTTAACATTAGTAAGACGAAAGAAATGTGTTGTGGGACAAACAAAATACGAACATTTTGTGACCCTTTGCTAATTAATGGGGAGGAAGTTGAACAGGTGAGTTCTTTTAAATATTTAGGTGTGGACATTGACTTTCAATTCTTTTTCGATAAACACTCAAGAGAATGTTTTTAAAAAGGCTCACAGAGATTGAGTTTGGTGAGAAAACTGAGAAGTTTTGATATTGAGAAAGACATTTTGATTGTCGTGTATAAATCACTTATTGAGTCTGTCCTTACTTTTAACATTGTAGCCTGGTTTAACTCCCTCTCTGTTAAAAGCAAAAATAAACTTTTAAGGTTGGTAAACATAGCGAGTAAAATAATTGGTCACACTTTATTTTGACGGTCCGTTTGTTGAATTTAAGTTACATTGCAACTAATTATCAGTAGATTATAAGTAGACTGTTAGGTTGGGGTTGGGGTTAGGGTTAGTGTAAGTTGACATGTAATCGCAAAGTTTCTTATAGTCAGTTAAATGTCTGTTGAAGGACTGTTAAATGTCAGTGTCAACAGATATTAAGTAGACAGTCTACTAATGCTCAAATGGACCATCAAAATAAAGTGTTACAAAATAATTGCTGAGAGACAAACACCTCTCACTGATTTATTTATAGCAGCTACAAAAAGAAAAACCTCCACTATTGTGGAAGACTCTTCCCATCCTTTACAGTACATGGTTCCTTTAAGTTACTTTCATCTGGTAGACAGTATAAAGTCCCTTTAGCAAATAAGGCTACGTACAAGAAAACCTTCATTCGCACTGCCATTGGTTTTTACAAAGGATTTTTTAAATAGGATTTTTTTAAGTGTAAGTGTATTTATGTTTTGTTGTTTGTGTGTGAGCCTATGTCTAAAGACAATTTTCTAACCCCTGTGGCATAGACAATGAAGTTCATTGAATTGATTAGAAAAAGTTAGTGGCTAATTCGTATCAGTTTTTATGATCTCATTTGTACAATTTAGTGCGATTTGCTCATCCCCCAATGATGGTTGGGTTTAGGTGGTTAAGGGGTGGGGTTTGGTGCCACGCCTGTTTTTAAAAGTCGTACGTTTTCATGCTACTGATCTCATAGGAATTTGCAACAACTGAGAAAACGTAAAATAGTTACGTTTCCTTGTGGGTACGTTTCCAAGAAAGCAGGTAAGACAAAAACAGAAGCCAAAAAATAAAATAAACAATAAATAACAGGGTGAGAATGAGGTAAAATCTGAAAACGTGGTAAAAATCAGGCAAGGGCTTTTCTTTTTCTGGATTGATTTTTATTGTCGGTTGGGTTTAGGAAAGTGGGTGGGCAGGTCAATCTGTGCTTTTGAAAACACTATGGGTTGTGTTTAGGGTTGGAGGAGGGTGGGTCAGTCTGTCGGTCAGTCAGTCAGTCGGCAGTGGCCTCTGGTGGATTTATGCGAGAACAGCAGGGGCGAATGGAAATTTGAGATCTTAAAAAACATACACAGCAGCCTCTAGTGGATTCGTGAAAACAAAAACTGCAAAGAAATGAAGCTCCTGGGACGTGTTTGGCGCTCTCCAGAAATTTACATAGCGGTATGTTTTCAGAATGAGCCTGGGTTAATTTTCTAGCATGAAGTTTAAAGAAAGAGCTCAAAGCCATGTAAAAACAAGGTAAAACAGCATTTTGATCCCACATTTATTTTTAACATTATTGATGAGGTTATTTTTTAAACAAGTTAATCCTTTAGCGCCTCTCAATAGCCATTATTACTGTTGCAATTTTCGTCAATCAACCAACTAAACAAATCTTTCTCAGTCATGTCTGTTTCTGAAAAAATGGCAACACTCTTTAGCTTTATTCATTGGACACATCACTGAAACTGCAACGAAGCATGAAAGAAGCGATGCAATAAAAGTATTATTTATTTCATGAAGTTAATTCATTGATTAAAGGTGGCATCGAATGAAAATCTGGAAATAGCTAGGCATATCTGAATAATAATAGTTCAGCACATGGAAATGACATACAATGAGCCTCAAACATCTTTGTTTCCTCATTCTTCTGTAAATCCTGTCAGTGGATCTTTATTAATATGCACGTACCAGGTTGCGTTTCATTGACCACAATGTTTCCTTGTGAGATTACAACAATGATCATTTACCTTTTTCGTTTTAAAGTTTAACCAAACTTATATTTATGTGGGACTCTTATTTTGAAAATAGAGACGGAGATTAAAAGACTTAATATTCATGATATTTCCAAATATGCTCAAAATGGAGCTTTTTATCGTAGAGGTAATTTCTGTGTTTATAATTAAAAATCCATTTAATTCATGTAATTCATTATACTGATATTAATATACAATTATTGTGCAGTCACAAGCATTTATTTTATCATTCTGTTAAAAACACACATAATGTTTCAAGTGTTTTCACTTCTATTTATTTATGTCTTTTTTTAAAAAGTAATAATAAATATTTTGGATTATATTTGACAATCGGGGCGGCATGGTGGCACAGTGGGTAACTGTCACCTCACAGCAAGATGGTCCCTGGTTTGACCAGTTGACCTTTCTGTTTGGAGACAGCACCTTCTCACCGTGTTCGTGTGGGTTTCCTCCGGGTGCTCCGGTTTCCCCTACAGTCCAAAAACGTGCTATAGGTGAATTGGGTAAGCTAAATTGTCCATAAAGTATGTGTGTATGTCCTGGTCCTCCAGGTTGGGAGTTAAGCATTGGGCTAATGAACCACTTCGTGAAATTAGATGTTATGAAACACCAACATGGTGCGGCTAAAAATCAATTTTGATATAAACGGCCCTGGGAGTATAGGTAAAACTGAAAATCTCAACATTTCACTTTAAGCACCATACTCTTAATGAAAATCCATAGTGCACAATCTATTGAGGTAATATTAAAGGGATAGTTCACGCAAAAATTTTTATTCTGTCACCATTTATTCCCTTATCACTTGTTCCAAACCTGTTTGACTTTTTTTTTCTGTTAAACACAAAATGAGATATTTTGAAAATGTTGATGTGGATGGATATCAGTTTCCAACATTCTTCAAAATATCCTCTTTTGTGTTTAACAGAAAAAAGAAACTCAAAAAAGTTAACCACTTAAGGGTGAGTAAATAGTGAGTACATTTTCATTTTTGGGTGAGCTATCCTTTAACCCTCTACCCCATGGTGTTGCCATATAGCAACATGATATTTATGTTCATTTTCCTGCCACTGTTTCTTTAAAACCAACAATGATTTTTTTTGTTGGAAAGAGAAGACCTTAGGTTAGCCAATGATGTGCTTTGGTTAAGTCACATGACATGCAGTGTTTTTCTGTGGTGCGATTTCTGACAGTCTGGTGTTTATTGTCTGTAGTTGCTGAATGCAAATGTAAACGTCAATAAAAACAAAGGATCAACTCATGTCAGATCCACAAAAAAATCTGAAACATCACCTCCAGTAAGTTATGATGACATATTCACAACTCAAATTTATTTTTAATCAAATTAGTTTTTTGTAAATCGATCAAATGTACATCTTGCCAAATGGCAACACTGTCCAATAGTGGAATGTGCAATATTGCAATGGGTTAGCTAGCTAGCTAGCAAGGTCAGCTGTGAACTTTTAAGTTTTAACAATAACAACATGAATGCTAGTAATATAATGTTGATTAGTCATATGTTAATGGCATTTGCATTATGGATAAAATCTAGTTTTAATGGCAATACTACTTTTGAATAAATAAGAATACAGGGAACAGTGTCTTAGCGAGCACCACCAGTGCAGAGGTGGGGGCTTTGGGTGCTTGAGCCCCTGCCCTTTTTTCTCCTGGAGAGAAAGTGCCCTTTTTTCTGGGCATAATGATTATTTTTAAATACTATTAATAATATAATATATGTATAAGTTAATGCGTGTTCTATTTAAGGAACGCTTTCCCTTTCAAACAATTAAAAAATAATAATTTTTTTAAGTATATCTTGGTTTTAGTCTAGCCGCTCCAAGCGAGTCTCGAACTGGCGATTTGGAAAGAAAAACCACAAACGAGGCGAATGCTTTAACGAAGACTCTATTTACATTGTTACTCTGTCCTCAAAAGTAAGGTGTCAACAGTGGAGTAACGTCTATCAGCGCCTATGCCAACTCCTACATCCGGGCCATAGCTTTACAGTCTGGCCCATACACACACTGCAGATGGAGTGTGTGTAAAACATACATTACTAGCTGACCTCTGTTACGGCAGCACGATATGATCGACAGAACCGTAGATGTAAATTCATCCGTAATTCATCTATATTGTGTGGAGGTGAGTAACAGTTAACAAAACACTACCTGAGGCTCCAATTTAATGTCAGCTATTTATCCAAAAGTTCAAAAGCAAATAGGCTGTTTTGTCTTGCTAACATCCTCCTGTTTAACAACCATGAAATCATAATAAGTTAGCTAAAGTTTAGCCAGGGCAAAATTTTAGGTATACAAGCTAATGTAATGTCGAAACGACAGCTGGATAGTGAATATTGCCCTCTCGTTTTTGCAGTCATTTATTCAGAATTTATAATGTTAATTGAAGCTATAAAACATGTACATGTAGGCTAGATATGGAAGTCAGTGGCTATCAGTGTGTCCTACATTCTTTAAAATATTTTATTATTTTGTTCAACAGAAAAAAAAAAACTCAAACCAAAATAATGGATTGAAAAGGGATAGTTCACCCAAACATTTAAATTTACTCAACCTCAAGTGATTCTAAATCTTTGTTTCTTTATTTTGTTGAACACTAACAAATAAAAGATTAAAAAAAATATTTTAAAGAAAGCTATAAACTTGAAATCATTGACTTCCAGAGTAGGAGAAACAAATACCATGAAAGTCACTGTTTACAAGTTTCCTGCTTTCTTCAAAATATTACTTTGTGTGTTCAACAGAAGAAAAAAAGTCAAATAGGTTTGGAACAAGTAAAAGGTGAGTAAATGGTGACAGAATTATTAGTTCTGAATGAACTCTCCTTTTAAGAGTGAGTATATGGTGAATTTAGGGTGAAATCTCCTTTAATATATTTTATTTATTAAAGTACAATTATTATTATTATTTAATAAAAAGTGCCCTTTTTTCCACTTGAGCCCCTGCCCCTTAAAAGGTCTCTGCACGTCCCTGGTTGTTGCCATATGGCAACATATAAAGTACCTTAAAAAAAGAAATTTTTTCATTTTTTTTTTTTACAGCACTTCAAGTTAAGCCATTTTAAGAAAAGAAAAACAGTCAAATATATATATTTTTTATAGATCTATCATAATGCATGCAGTAGAGGGTTAAGGCAGAGATGCCTAAACTAGGGGCCAGAGCCCTTTGATTTAGCTCACCATCCCATTTGAATTCATTTCTTTTGTTTTGTAAATTAATCTGATTTTTAAAAATGTAAATGCCACTAGACAGATAGAGGACAATGCACAAAACATCGGCTAGCAAATCAAGGCAAAGGCAGGTGCAGCTTAGTGTATTCAGCATTGAATTCCATTTTGTTATTAACATCATTGTTTGTCTTTTTACTGCAATAAGTTCATTTTAAAAATATTAGAAAATATATACTGCATTAGATAATATAATTCAAAGCAATCTTTTGTAGTTATTTTTAAATATTAGGAAATAAATTAGGAAATTACTCATGGAAATCTTTAAGTAATGCAGTTTGATATTTGCCTTTGACCGAGAGCCCTCAACCATGCTTGGTTTTTGGCCCTTCATAAGAAAAAGTTTGGGCGCCCCTGCTTTAAGGAATCCCTTTTAAGGTATTTTCAATGACACACATTGAATTGTGTTTTCGATGTTAAAGCTTAAAGGAAATGCCCTTTAGCAGTGGCGGATTTAGGCAATATGGCCGATCGCCCAGGGCGGCATCTTGCTGGGGGCGGCACGGGGAAATGGTGCAAAAAAAAAAAAAAAAACCTGCCCCAGTAAAAGCTTTGAGATACGATTTACTTTATGCAAGTGTAATAATTTAGAGTGGTAATCCCACAACAAAAATGTTAGGGGACATTCACATTTGCCGTCTTTTGCAAGCGCAAGTTTGTTATTCTCTATGTGCAACCGAAACAACCCTGGTGAAAATAAACTGATGCGTGCAGGCAGAAAACCATTCCCATGCACCTTACATACGCTTCTCCTGCTCCTGGAGTGAATCCCGGTTGTTTACATGCACGATGAAAGAATATGCCCCGCTCATGCACTGTGAAACCGGAGTAACAGCCTTTTATGTAGAGGTGTCGGCATGCAGCAAGTTTTGGAAGTCGACAAAACTAAAGTTTAAATAATATGATGATGATCTTATTTTAGGGAGTTAAGACTTGATAACATAAATTCTCGGCCATGTGTTGGGTCTAAGACAACAGATAATTCCATAAAACATTGTTCCATATTCTATAGAATTGTCATAATTAATATTCATGCAAAAGATTTCTTAAGTGATGTTAGCATATCACTTCAGTTGTGTCTTTACATAGTTTTCCAGTTAATAATAATAATAATTTTTTTTATAATAAATATAAATAAATTGCTATATTTATTAAAAATAAATAAAAATATATACACTGTATATGTGGTAGGGGAAAGGTGAGCTTTATGTCAAGCAACGCCCTGGGTTTGGGTTACTTTGAACTACATGACGATATAATTAATGACTTTGCAGCAAAAAAAAGGCAAGATAGGTTCAGATGTAGTGAAATATTAGTACAATTTCAGTTTGTATGCTATCTGATTTGTTTGTTTGAGTCAATTACATGTGTTCCAACCACATAGTGTCTCATTTTACTGTATTTTTGAGGGGGGTGAATATGGGGGGTTCGCCCAGGGTGCCATTCAAACTAGAACTGCCACTGCCCTTTAGCATACCAAATAATATCGTGGCACCTTTTTGTTTTCTTTTAACATCCAAGTATATCTTTTACATCTCCATTTTCATGTTTATATGCTCTTTTAGCTCTTTAGCTTGTATGATATAAGCTCCTCTCAGCACTGGCTAATGACGGACAGCTGAAGGCACACTCTCAGCCCGCCAATCAAATTTACAGCCTTCTAATTGGATTAGAGGAGGCCAGGGGGAGGGCTTTATATCTGCGTCTTCCATTCTCTTTTTGTCCTCTTGTTTGCGCTTTGGCCTGTGTGTGTGTGCGCGCGCAGGGGAGGCTGACTGATGGACAAAAGCACGAGCTGTCAGCGAAAAGCAGACACAGATCTGCCGCAGAAACACGGCCTCTGCAGTCAATCGTGATGGGTGACAATGCTTTGTCTTCAGACTGAGGATCTGTCCACAGAGCGGCTGAATGAGAGCATGAAATCCTCCAGGGCTGAAAGCAGGGCAAAGAGTGAAACATCACTTCGCTCATTCCCGCAGCGCCCGCGCATCCATTCTGCTGAAGCACCAGCTCAGCGGCAGACAAAGCTTGTCACTTCTGGTTTTTCTGTAGTGGAAAAAAGCAGAACTAAATATAGGAAGGGATATCTGCAAGAGGAGGAACTGTATTCGTTGCTGTTGTACAATAGGAGCTTTTGTATTTACAGACTGTTTAGTGCTGTTTAAAGATTAATCATTGCTAATCGCGTACAAAATAAAAGTTAATGTTTACATATTATTTTGTTTTGGGTGTGCGTGTTAAAAATATTTACATATCTATACACACACACGTCATATATAATTTTTTTAGACATGTATATAGATAATATATACATAACAGAAATTGATTATAATTATATATTATTAATTATTATCATATATTATAATAATGATTGTGAAAAGCTCTATACAAATATGTATGCATGTTATATATAAATAAGCATTATATATATATATATATATATACTGTATATATATGTATATACATGCATACATACATAACACAAATTGATTATTATTATATATTATTACAGTTTTTTTCAGTCGCTTTGTTGCATTTCTCACAACACTATTTACATTTGCACAACAGTTAATGCATTTCTCAAAACAATTAGTCATTTGTGCACATCATAGTAGCAGTTTCTCATTCCTTCCAACAAATTGTGAATGCTTTTGGACATGCATCAATTGCTTTCATACAACTCTCTGCTGTTTTATAATATTATCATTTGCTTATGTCATGTCAGTCAAAATGAACTAAACTTGTGAATGCGTAATAGTCATTCCATATACAACTAATAGTCCTCATTTCATTACTTGAGTCATTACATACAAAAATGTTGAACTAGTTGTCAAAATCTGTCAAGCAAATATTATTTAATTCTTTTTTCCTGAAAATGTCTTCTAAATTGAACATTTCACGAATGATTTACAGACCTGTGTATGTTGTAGGTTCGGTTCCAATATGTACTGCAATATTGTTTACAGTTGTGCACAGCTCTACCCAAAGGGAGTTTATGTTTGTTGTAAATAAGTGTGTATTTATTCTTTTGCACAATGCTGTGAATAAATTAGAATTGCAAAGAGCAAATGCAGTAAAAATGTGAAACATACATATTCAGTGTCTTGTTCTCAGATACCTCACTAAATGCAGTGATGTCTAACTTTACTGTAGTTTTCAAATGGCTGTGCAAATAGTGTATAGTGCTGTCTTGAGCATTTTCAGGAAGTGTCACCAAAATCTGACTTTATTGCATTGCAAAAAAATTAACAGAGTAAACTGTCATAATGAAAACAAGACAAAGCCATTTGACTATCTTGTTCATAAACAATGGTGTCAGGACTTTTCATCTTGAGGACACTGACACTTTCATTGACATTAATACTTGCTTTTGAGGAATGAGCTTTCCATTTTGAGCAAGTGACACGCTTTTGCAGGTTATCCACTAGGTTTTGCAGTTTGTACTAATTTTTTTGAGAAATGCATTAACTGTTGTGCAAATGTAAATAGTGTTGTGAGAAATGCACCAAAGCGACTGAGAAAAACTGTATTATTATATTGTGGGCAACACGGTGGCTCAGTGGTTAGCACTGTCGCCTCACAACAAGAAGGTTGCTGATTTTTTTCGTTCCGTTTTCCCCCACAGTCCAAACATATACTCTATATTATATACAACTAAATTGGCCATAGTGGGTGTTTCCCAGTACTAGGTTGCAGATTTTAAAAAAGCATCTTATACATGTAAGTAATAAATACATAACAAAAAAGTATTATATATTATTAATATTATTATATTGTAATAATTATTGTGAAAAGCTCTGTACAAATAAACTTGAATTGAATTATTTAAATGTAAACATTTCTTTCGTGTGTGATTAGTTGCTATTATTTTTTTAACAGCACTACAAAAGTTTGAGGTCAATAATTAAAAAAAAATCTTAATTATATAATAATTATATTAAGAAATTGATACTTTCTATGTCTTCTTCTATGTGAAGCTGCTTTGACACAATCTACATTGTAAAAGCGCTATAGAAATAAACACCAGAAAAAAAATCTAACTGTTGGTAAAGTAAGAGTGTAAAATCCATTTTTCAGGTGATGCATCAAAAAACTAAAATATGACTAAAGAATACAATAAATGCATCACAAATCAGTTCATTTTAGTTAAATTTGGGTTTATTATCAGTAATGAAGTAATCAAGATAACCAGTAAACACACACAAATGTTGCCTAATCACTGGCCAGTAGCACTACTTGAAAATAAATTTTGCTCTCCTTTTTTTCTTTCTTGAAAATTTCTCAATAACCTTTTGGTTAAAGTCAGTCATCTCAGTCACCAGTCTCTTCTCTATTGACAGCATGGCCAATGCATTCAGCCTCTCTTGCATCATGCTGTTTGAAACAGCAAACACAGAAATAGTAAAAGGCATGACTTACATCACAACCTGCCAGCCAACTCCGTTTGTCATGACAAGTGCTGGAAAAGCCCCGAATATACGCGCGCTCGCCATCACTTGACTACTGGTGAATTTGCAAGGAAGGTCGATCTGGTCCAAGCTCCTTGATTCTTTTTTTTCTTCATCCAAACACCCTGTGAACGGATATCTTTGCAAAGATACAACAGAATTTTCCTTCATCTCGAGAAATTGCATTCTAAGCTCTTTGGTGAGAATGGTCCAATCAAATAAGGCCAATCATATAAAAACAAATATGATTCGTTCTAACAACAAAAATGGGAGGGTTCGGGATGCAGAGCACTGCACCCCAAAGACAATTTAAAACAGGCCAATTAGAGCTTATCGTCATATCACGTGCATTGCAAAAGTTCGTGTACCTACATAGACACTCATTAGTCCGGCGCCCCGCACACATATGAAAAAATATTGTTCATACTTTTTTTTTCAAGAAATGTTAGTATGACTACAATAAATGTTAGAATGTTATAATTAAATCAATTTATTTTGTTAATATTTGTGATAATAAACATTAACATATTAAAGGGGTCTAACTTGAAGGGGGCGGCGCCCCAGCACCCTCTATTGACCAGCCACCACTGATCAGCATAGTCCATTGATTCTGAAGTATCATGTAGCCCTGAAGAACGATGCTGAAAATTTATCTTTGTCATCACAGGAAAAAAGTATTAAACAGATAGAGTTATTTTAATACTATATCACATGATATGACAGTCGCAGACATAAACTGATACAGAAACGACCTAAAATATATATAAATACTGTAGATGTGTTTTTCATTTTTAGTCCACATCATCTAATGCTAATACATCAACTTTAAATGTTTCCGAAATTTGTAATAGAAAGCAAAATAGAGAGAAAAATCCGAGAAAATTATCCAAACTGTTGAACTAGTGTAGTATTCAACAACCTCAAACGCACACACTCGCATTTTTAACAGGCTGCATGGTGACTGTCTTCCTGTCAGTGCTTTGTTCTGTTTCCTTCCAGATTTTATGATCAAAGTGTGGAGAAAAGGCCATCAGCACCTCAATTAAATTAGTCTGAGAGGTAACATAGTCCAGCCATAGGAGAACGCAGCTTCGGTGCTGCTCATGATAGATGTAAACTACTGTTTTTCATTACAATTTATCTGAAACTAAATCTTTTGTGACGCTATAAATGTCTTTAACTCTGTCAATTTAATGTGTCTTTGATGAGTAAAGACAAATACATGTTCAACCTTCATGTTGTCCTAGAATTTTGAATTCTAGAATTGTCCTAGAAATACACTGTTCGCCTTTCATGACAAAAATGATTTTGAATGTCTTTACTAAACCTCTAAAATTGTCACGTGTCCGTGTTTTGGTGTGTTCATGTAGTTACCGCGTTTATGTCATGCGATCTTCCCCATGGTTCTGTGTTCCATGTGCCTTCTGTTTGTATCATGTGATTCCTTTGTTCTTTGCTCCCGCTCTTTCTTGGTGATTATTAGCTCCACCTGTGTCACACCCCCTGTTTGTATTTAGTGCAATTATGTCATGTGTATTTGAAGCCCTGTTTTCAGTTCAGTCTTCGTTTGGTATTTAATTGTCAACTGTCCTAGTGATTCCTGTGGTCAATAGTCCTGTGTTTGTAGTAAGTGCGATGTTTTGTAAATAAATGTGTTGTTTTGATAATTCCAGAGTTCTGTGCATTTGTGGAAGATCGAACTTGACAAATAAAGCAGCAAAATTTATTTTCAACCCCAAAATCCAATGAGCAATTCCAGCATTATGGATGTGATTTACAGTCAAACTCAAAGCATAAATTCACATAGAAAGTTTGTTAATGTTATATTAAAACATCTATTTATATTTTCCAGAACAACTAACCACAGAGTTATGGGTTCAGATAAATATCAATCTGTTAACATGTTTTGTACTTTCAAATTAGGAAAATAAACATGTTATGGATGACTAAAAAAAGTGTGTTTACAGTATACAACATACTTTGTAGAAATTCTGCGACTTAAACTGCACAACCCAAAAGAAATGAGTTGGCTCACTATAGAACAAACATGATTACGTTTATTTTATTTAATATTTTTGCATTTATGAGGAAAGTGTTTTTCTCAGGACACAAGTGACGTCTCAGCGTTATGGATGTGAAATTGCCACTTCTGTGACTTTGCTAAATCCAATATAATAGTTTGAAAACCTCACCAGATACATTGAGTATTTCTAAAGTACTGTAAGATACTTGCTTACACAAATGTAGAAACGGTTACTCTATTTTGCTGAACTTATTATTTATTTTTCATGGCAAGGTTGACATTTGCATGGAATTGCTTTATTTCTAAGTCCTTAAAACGACCTCATCTTCACAAACTCTGTGAATTGTCTAGGTTTTCTCTGGTCAGTGTTTAATCAGAGGGAAACCGTTGTTTTTGACTAAAGGGTATATATTTTCTAATGCTAAAAGTACCTGCATATGTGTAAAAATGTTTTGCAAGACTGTATTAATGAGAGTTAAAGCAGCAGCTTTTATAGTGTGTGTGTGTGTGTGTGTGTGTGCGCGCACCAGTAGTTTCTGTGTTGTAAAAATAGTTTTATAGCTGGTGGGTCCCGAAGGACAACCGGTGTACTCTAAATGTGTACAGCCTTTATGAAAATAGAAAATGTATTAAAAAAAATTGTAACGTTTGAGTCCTTTTAGAAAGTCACCAACTTCAAGATTAAAATCGTTGTTTAGGGTTTTTTTGCTGCTGTTAAACTGGTGCCTGAGCCAGGAGGGTTAATGGTTCTTTTGAATGATGCTGTATCACAGTTTCCACAATTAGCACCACAATTTTTAACACTAAATAAAAAAAAACAAAATAAATGTCTTTTGAATGGCAGATAATCATATTAGAATTTCTAAAAGATCACGTGACACTGAAGACTACACTCAAAATGAATTTTGCTGCTTGTTCAAACTACTTATTTAAAATGAGCTGAAAGAAATCTTGAGATTGTTTTGGGTAAACGAATTGTTTTGTTCAATCTACTTAAAGCTGCGGTCACACTGGGTTTTCCTCTCCATAGACTTCCATTCATACGCACGCGTCAGACCGGAAACGCAGGGTCATGCGTCAAGTTTCACATTTTGCTGCGGTGCAAAGTTCAAGCTTGGTGAATTCTGACCTGCGAAATCGCATCACTTGACTGCGTGAGACCAATCCAGGATCAAAACATGACCTCTCTGAACAGAAATTTAAAACATGGACCAATCGCTCACCTTTTTTAATGCCTAATCATCTTGTTTAATACCGCCCCTTTACGCAGCGCCGTGCGACAGAATTTCGCAAGCTCAAACTCGTGTGACCGCGGCTTTAATTAGTTGCGTTACTGGATTAGTGTTGGGATAATTGTGGGAATTGAAACAAAATTGGGAATTTTGTGGAACCCAGCAATTTTTACAGTGAAGAGTAATAATTCTGAAATCGAGCTTTAAATCTTACAGAACTACATTAAATAAGAAAACAGTTGGAATAAATTTTGCACTATTACTGTTTTAACTATTTTTGATCAAATAAATGCAGTGGGCAGAAAAGGCTTCTTAAAAACAGTAAAACATTTCCAATTCCAAAATCTGGACAGTTGAAGTCAGTATTATTAGCCCTCCTGAATTATTAATCCCCTTGTATGTTTTTCCCCAATTTTTGTTTAACGGAAAGAACACATTTCTAAGCATAGTTTTAATAACTAATTTACTAATCCACTAATCTTTCCCATGATGACAGTAGATAATATTTTACTAGATATTTTTCAAGATACTAGTATTCCGTTTAAAGTGACATTTAAAGGCTTAACTAGGTTAATTAGGCTAACTAGACAAGTTAAGGTGATTAGGCAAGTCTATAACGCTTAAATTGCTTAAGGGGGCTATTAAAATTGACCTTAAAATGCTTTTTTTTTTTTTTTAAAAAACTGCTTTTATTAAAGCTGAAATAACACAAATAAGACTTTCCCTAGAAGAAAAAATATTATAGGAAATAATGTGAAAATTCGAAACATAATTTGGGAAATATTTGAAAAAAGAAGCAAAAATTTACAGGAGGGCTAAGAATTTTCACTTCAACTGTACAGTATAGTATAGTACATGTCTGTTAGGATGTAATCTCACACGCACGAGGGCCTTGCTTTGCCCCTTCAGAAAGGTGGCAGCAAACACGCTTGTCACTTTCTGCATTGTCAGCAGTGTTGTCTGCGTTTCCAACACCCTTGCATATGTTTTTTTGGGTCGCACCGTGGGAATAGGCAGGAATAGCCTCCTCTATCAGGCAGTTCACACAGGATACTGTCACCTTCCTCATCACACACATCCTTATCCTCGCAGGGCCGATGCTGATCTCTGCATGCCTCTATGAGGACACTGTCCATGCTGAATCTAGACCAATGCAAGGGCCACCGCAGATAAGAAACAACAGCATGCTGCCTGCTGGCTAAAATAAGGACCGTCAAAATGTGAGTAATTAAAAGCATTGCACTTAAAGCAGCTGAAATGTACTTTTGAGAAACACAGGATGTTAAAAACGATGGACATATGCATAAACAATGCATCATGGTGAAGTAGATAAATTATTAATTGGCATACATATTATAGCTGCATGTGGGTAATGAAAAAGCGAATACACACATCTCCTGTTGATAAAAGAATATTACAGTAATGCTTTACAACAAGTATACATGTAGATCTTGATCTGAACATTAATATAATATAAGGGTGGTGCAGTGGGTAGCGCCCCACAGCAAAATGGTCGCTGGTTCGAGCCTCAGCTGGGTCAGTTGGCATTTCTGTGTGGAGTTTGCATGTTCTCCCCATTTTGGTGTGGGTTTCCTCTGGGTGCTCTGGTTTTTCCCCACAGTCCAAAGACATGCCTTATAGATGAATTGGGTAAGCTAAATTGTCTGTAGTGTTTGTGTGTGAATGATAGTGTATGGATGTTTCCCAGTGATGGGTTGCAGCTCGAAGGGCATCTGCCGTGTAAAACATATGCTGGATAAGTTGGCGGTTCATTCTGCTGTGGTGACCCCAGATTAATAAAGGGACTAAGCAGAAAAGAAAATGAATGAATAATATAATATAAGGGCAGTGCGGTGGCGCAGTGGGTAGCGCCTCACAGAAAGAAGGTCGCTAGTTCGAGCTTCGGCTGGGTCAGTTGGCATTTCTGTGTGGAGTTTGCATGTTCTTCTCGTGTTCGTGTGGGTTTTCTCCCGGTGCTCCAGTTTCCCCCACAGTCCACACACATGCGCTATAGGTGAATTGGGTAAGCTAAATTGTCCGTAGTGTATGTGTGTGAATAAGAGTGTATGGGTGTTTCCCAGTGATGAGTTGCAGCTTGAAGGGCATCCGCTGTGTAAAACATATGCTGGATAAGTTGGCGGTTCATTCCACTGTGGCGACCCCAGATTTATAAAGGGACTAAGCCAAAAAGAAAATGAATATATAATATAATGGGATGTAACATAACATAAAATAATGTAATATTTATCAAAGAATCCATAAACGCATCACAGTTTTTAAAACTGAAAATATATAATAGACCGTTTTGGTCCCACTTTATATTAAGTGTCGCTTATACCTGTGAACTTACATGGTAATTAGATGTGTAAGTAGTATGTAACTACAGTGTATGTACACACTGGTACAGAGTATTTACTTTTGTATTACTGGTGTAACTACACTCATGTAACAACCAACTGAATAGTATGTGTAAGTACAAATGTGTAACAGGACATTGGTAACAACACTAGGAAAGTACACATCTGTAACAAGAATTATGTAAGTGCATTGTGTAACAACAATATGTACTTGCAGATGTTTTTCCACTTCCACACCTGTTTGCAGATCATGTACTTGTGAACACTGTATGGCAGAACTAATGCTGCATTAGAAGGTTTCACCTTGTGGTACAAGTGTACTTGCATGGTAAATCCACAGGATCCACTCAATATAAAGTGTAAAATGGTCACAAATTACTGTTCATACATTCATTCATTTTCTTTTCGGCTTAGATGGGTTGCAGCTGGAAGGGCATTCACTGTGTAAAACATATGCTGGATAAGTTGGCGGTTCATTCCGCTGTGGCGACCCCAGATTAATAAAGGGACTAGGCCGAAACGAAAATGAATTTTATTTTAAACTTTATATTGTGGACTGTTCCTGTGGAGTTACCATGTAACTACACTGTTATTAAAGTGTTGCATAGAAGATATTTCTACAAGTTACACAGTAATTTGTGACCATATTACACTTTATATTAAGTGGACAGTTCCTGTGGAGTTACCATGTAAGTACACTGGTATCACAAGGTGAAACCTTCTAATGCAGCATTAGTTCTGCCATACAGTGTTCACAAGTGCCTGATCTGCAAACAGGTGTGGAAGTGGGAAAACATCTGCAAGTACATATTGTTGTTACACAATGCACTTACATAATTCTTGTTACAGATGTGTACTTTCCTAGTGTTGTTACCAATGTCCTGTTACACATTTGTACTTACACATACTATTCAGTGGGTTGTTACATGAGTGTAGTTACACCAGTAATACAAAAGTAAATACAATGTAAACGTGTGTACATACATTGTAGTTACATACTACTTACACATCTAATTACCATGTAAGTTCACAGGTATAAGCGACACTTAATATAAAGTGGGACCATGCAAATAAACTATAACTAAAAAAGTAAATCATACAAAAATATTAGAATAGAATAGGTAGTATTATTAATAAATAATAAAACGTTTAAAATAAATCATTTAAAATCAAATGCAAAGATTTTATTTGTTTACCTGCATGTCTATTAAGTGCCATCATTTCCCAGTACTGGGCTGCAGTTGGAAGAACATCCGCTGTGTAAAACGTGCTGCCTAAGTTGGCGGTTCATTCTGCTGTGGTGACCACAGATTAATAAAGGGACTAAGCCAAAAAGAAAATGAATGAATGAATCTTTTTTCACATTGTCATTATGGGGTATTGTGTGTTAAATTCTAAGGAAATAAATGAATTTAATCCATTTTGGAATGATGATGAATAAAGGGAATAAGCCAAAGGAAAATGAATGAATGAATAACTGGCATCAGAGAGTCATAAACACTCAAATGTGTTGTTGCATTTTTTTAAAACGTTAATACAAATTTCAGGGGAACTTTCAGAAATGATTTTATTTTTCAATATTTCAACAAATATGAGCATGTGAATATCAGTGTCAGTAAGTTTAAAACTGTATCACACAGTTTGCGCGGTCATGATGGTCTGCGTGTGAACTGAGCTGTCTGCATACAGCTGAAAACAAACAGAGCATTGGAGCAGGACTCCTGTTGATAAACACTTCAGCAGCTGCCATTCTGCCATGTAGACCCTCAGACAGACTCAAGACAACTTAATCCCGTCCCACTTATCTTCATCCCTCACTTTCAATCTCTCGCCATTTAACTCTATCTCTCTCTCTCTCCTGCTGTCTTTAGCAGTATGTGTGTGTACTGTTCATGAAAATCACTCCAGGTAAACTCTGGAAACTTCCATATCCCGACACCACAGCTACCGTGGCACAAAAAGATTGAGTGCATTAGCAATGAGGTACGTTTTTTACGTTTGTAGGAGTCATATGACATCCTGAGTATTGAGCTTAGATTTAGGGTAAGTTGTATCATTGGTGATCTACAGCATCAGTTGTGTTGCTTCAATCACAAATCATCTCCCATGGCTTCAAGGGAGCCAGCTAATGTGCTCCTGCAGGGGTCATGCTGTCTTTTGTGGGCACTGTGGGTTAAGGCCAGCCCACACCAAATCTAAACAGGTCCAGTGTGGGCTAACCCAGGTGTGGCCCACAGTTGCGGGCTCACTGCTGGCTCTGTGTGAGTAGAACACAACTTGCATCAGGGGTGTCCAAACTTGGTTCTAGAGGGCCAGTGACCTGCTGAGTTTTGCTCCAACACACCTGCCAGGAGGTTTCTAGTGTATCTTGTAAGAGCTTAATTAGCTGGTTCAGGTGTGTTTGGTTAGGGTTGGAGCTAAATTCTCCAGGACACTAGGCCTCCAGGACCAAATTTGGACACCCCTGGCCTAAATTATTCTCACAAACGCCTAGTATGAGCCAGTCTGAGTTTGCTCATTAGTGAAACGTTGACCCATTAGTGCTGGCCCTGCATGGTCAGCCCTCACCTAGTCACCAGGAAGCCTTTACTAGGCCCACACTGGCCCTGCATGGGCAATTTGATGATTGAAAATGTAAAATTTGAACTGGTCCCACTCCTGATTTGTGCATGAAAGGCTTGTAAGAGTGACAGTCACGTGAGAGACATGTTTTACAACACTGTCAGTCCATTTTATTCCTCTTAACATTTTAAATATGTGCATGTCTTTACAGTATGGAGGAAGACCAGTCACCTGACAGGAAGCAGGAAATAATATAGAAAGAGCAGCAGCCCAACACAACACAGCTTACAAACTTAGGAATTTGCCAGGTCATAAAGTTGTGTCATGTAGCACTACATCCAGACAATTTTCTCAAATTCATTCATGATGTGTGCATGCATTTTTTTTAAACGTTCTGGGAACTTTGCACTGTGTACGCCCACCTTAAGGTATCCAAATCAACATTAAGACTTTCAGAAGAGTACTTTCTGGACTTTGCTCCCCCAATCTGCACTTCCACAGTGAGATGACCATCTTCATGACAATTAAAGTCTTTTGACCTGGTGCCATTATGTCATGGAAGTATAGACACCAAAGGCTGTCCCATTAATCATTTTAGGGCGTACTCGCACTATGCTATCCGAATTGTGCCCAGGCCCGTTTCCCGGATTGTTTGAGAAGTGTGAATGATCTGAATTGGGCTCAGGCACGGTTGACTTGGCCGGCCCTGGCCCGGTTGGAAGAGGTGTGCCAGAGCGCGGTTCACTTGGGTGTGTGAGTGCAAAATGCACCTGAGCCCGAAACTGAAAGTGAGACGTGGCTTTTAGGGACTGTTTGATATGGATTAATTAATCATTTGTACTGTTCAATGAACGCAAACTGTCGTAGATTATTAAAGACGCAAACCCCTCAATGCACGACAGCTGCACCTTCAACAAACTTCCTAATTCCTGCAGCTCGAGGAGTTTATGATTGTTTATGAGCGTCAAAAGTGGCTGATCTGTTCAGCGAAATATTTGACTGTGTGTCACTGCTTATCAAACGACTTAAACGATAGAACTAAAGAAATCTCCACTGTGCTGAACGAAAGCGCTTACTGAACAGCGCATCATCGATGACGTAAGTGTGCCCAGGCCCGAATGTAATGAGTGCGGGCCGTCGGAGGAGACGGGAGGGGGGACAAGCGTGCTTTGGCCCGGTTCAAAGCAACTGTACATAGTGTGAGTACTAGCTTTAGAAGCCCTTAGCTTTCAGAAGCATCCCCACGAGCACCCCTTATGCAGCCCCTATGCTCCCTCAATCCAGGGACGGGGAGGCAGGGAAGGCAGTGCCTCACCTGTCATCATCCTGACCTGCCATAATGAGATGTATACTAATGATAAAATCAATATTTGTCCACTGATCTGTGCTATAGATGCAATTTCTGTATGATTCAAATGATTTCAATCATTTTTATGATCAAAATTGCTTTATTTTGCGTATTTCCTGTTCAATTACAGTGTAGGAAGTGAACTGAGGCAGCCCGAGCTGTGCCTCCAACGCAATCTCACGGCAATTCGTAACTTTTTGATTTAGTGGCTAATTCGTATGAATTCGTACAAATTACTACCATTTGCTCATCACCCAATGACGGTTAGGGGCGGGGTTAGGTGCCACGCCTCCTTTTTAAAATCGTACATTTTTGTACGACTTAACTCGAATGAGCTATGAACTATGAATTTGTACGAATTAGCCACTAAACTGACAAAACGTAAAATACTTGCGTTTCCTCGTGAGATCAGGCTGGTGCCTCACGTCAGATTGCGCAATCCCTTGCAAACTGGCTTGGACCCGCCCCTTTTACTCACTCAGTCTATGCTACCAATGTAATGCTTTTATCAAAATGTTTTTATACAATGTAGACATTTTTATTATTTATCCTCATTTTGCATATAATAGGTCATGTATTTTTCGTATGTCTATCACTTATTTAGTGTTAAAATCTGACAAAGCCGCACTGAAAAGACATGAGGTGAGGCAGACAGTAGCTCTGCCGTACTGAAGAGGGCGCACCTGAGCTCATGTTTATTCTTGTTCATTGGTTGCTCTTCTACGCAGTAAAGTTCAATAGGAGTC
>CAIGQS010000188.1:0-42500 GCA_903798195.1 Danio kyathit
CTGAAGGACAGCCCAACGAGTACTTCTGCTGATAGACACACACACACACACACACACACACACACACACACACACACACACACACACACACACACACACACACACACACACACCTGAGAGAAGTCTCAGTGTTAAAAAGGGAAATGGAATAATCTCTATTCTATATTTTTATCAGAGCGTGCACTTTTCCAATGATGTTGTTTATCATTGATTCATTTCTCCAACACGCTGAACATTATTAAGCACAGCACCTAATACCCATCTGTCTGATACAGGACCAGATTAAGATGTCTGTTTGGACTGTAAGGGAAGTTAGTGATGTTTTATTTTTACTTGTTTTTCTTGATGCTGTTGTCTTGTCACCCAATGAGCTGGGCCAACCGTTTCCACTGTAACCTCAAATCTGTGCTTTTATTTTGTCATATGCACATGTGTGATGTCTGTATGTACTTTAATGATCTTGTTCAAAGATGAACTGAATAAAGCCATTTTTTAATAAGGTTGTTGATTTCTTCCTGGTTCTCTGTCTTTATGAAGCGATGCATCAGAATAGCTGCTCCAGCTTATCTGGCTTATTCTTAGTTTGTCTGTGGGTTCAGGGCAGTATTTAGGAACTTCCGATGAAGTTTGTCTATTGAGGATAATCAGATTTACTCCACTGAACCAGTGAACCGTCATGTGTCCGGCCCTGTGTGTGTGTGTGTGTGTGTGCTGTAAATGTGGAGCAGGGTTACATCACAACACACACCTTACATCACAACACACACACCCATTACACACCTTACCTGAGATGCAGAGTGTAAATCTGTGTTTGAGACATGCACGTAAGAGAGTGAAGGATTTGGGGGATTTATAATTACTTGCACTAAACCCTGATTATTGAAAACAACTACACATAAAAATAACTGCATTAATAAGTGCTCTTATGTCTGTGTAGGGTTTTACCTTCTGCTTAGCTCTGTAAACATTGTGTTATTGATGTTCTAGTCATTAACTGCTGGTGTAATAATCAGTGCTTTATAAATGAACGGTCTAATTTAAAAGTTCTGTTTGGTCATCAATGCTCATTTAATCCACATTAAGTAAATCAAATGTGATAAATACAGCAGAGTGAAAAGCATTTCAGCTTCTGTCCTGCTGATCTTACTGCTGAACTGCAGGACTGCTGCACATTAGGGTTGATGAAGTTATTTTTAGTGGCTATGAATGATAAATGTGACATGGCTCTCTTATTAAAGAACACTTGAAAAGGTTTTATTTCTAAATGAGTTTACAGCACAGACGACACATGACCAACACCTACAGCCCTACAGCATCAGCACACGCTCGTCTGCACCCTCTGTTCAGTTCAAACATCAGTGAAAAACTCTTTACAAAACAATACTTAATAATAAGAATAAGAATAAAAAAGGTTTGACAGCAATAGCTCTGAACGAGAGTCTGTTGATGCGGTCAGAAGACAATCACTGAAGATCCTCAAGGCAGAAGACGCAGTGGAGAATCAGCCAATCACAGACGGACAACAGATTCCACTTCCTGTTCAGTCTAAATAAAGGATCCTAAAGATGGCGGTGTGGTGCTAATTATGAGATTACAGAGGCGTTCTGCATCACTGGAACTAAAGAATAGACAGCTCTAAGAAGCTCAGCTCTGTGCATTACTGGAGTGAACAGCATTCTGTTCGCTGCCTTCAGTAAACAAACAAACAAACAAACAAACAAACAAACAAACAAACAAACAAACAAACACAGAGCTGTATTGGCAAGGTGCTTAAAACTCTTCTGGTGAGAATATAATCCAGACCTTCAGTGAGCGTACACCATTATTAAAGCAGAAACACTTTAGCTGAAGCAGACGTCCACTGAAATACACTTTGACAGAAGAAGAAACACTTGTTCCAACATTAAGCGCCAGGTCTATCAGAATCTCCTGCTCAGGGGTGTCAGTAATAATAGCTCTGATTGGCCTCGATGATCTTCTGCTCGATCCTCATTTTCAGCTCCGACACCAGAGCTGATCCGATGCCGCCGGTGCCCTCCCTGCTGGAGCTGCAGGCCACCGCGCCCTGACACCGTGGGCACCGGCCGGAGCTGCTCACTGGACACCGCCGGCGGGCACGGTAAGACTGGGGCTTTGGGTGCAGGAACTCTGGGTGCAGGAACAGGTGCTCTGGGTGCGGGCATGGGCGCAGGGGCTCTGGGTGCGGGTGCGGGTGCAGGCGCTCTGGGTGTGGGTGCGTGGGCTCCGGGGCTGCTGCTGTTGTTGTTGGTGTTCTGGTTTCCTCCACTGTCCTCCTCTTCTGGAACTGGTCCCGGGCCGGGCTCCGTCTGCCCAAATGCAGGCCTGAAGCTCCAGGGCTGCGACTCTTTGGCTCTCCTGCGAATGATGCGGCGCGCTGGCATGATGCGATTAGACTTTGTGTTGCGGCAGTAAATGATGGTGGAGATCAGAACCGTCAGCAGAACCATAGCAGTGATGCCACTGAGTGCCAGAACCAGCACCTGCAGTGGGTTCTCCCGGCTCTGCTTCAGGAACGCAGACATGGGCCCGTTAAAGCGGTTCTGGAGGACAGAATAAGACAAACAACTGATGAAAATTATGGTCAAGATTTACACAGGGATATACTATTAATCACAACTAATCAGCGCCAGTGAGAGGGCACAGTACTTCAGTCAGATTCTGCTTGATCATTTAGATTAGAATAACTTATTAAACTCCTAATAGATCCAGTATTTCAGTCCTGCACAGCTGAAGAGGCTTGAAAGAGTTTCTAGAACCCTAGTTTACCCCCTGATGTTCCCGATCCGTCCAGTAGGGGTGAAATAAAGTTAAGAATATATTTGAAGTATATATTACAGTATAGGCGATGCGGTGGCGCAGTAGGTAGTGCCTCACAGCAAGAAGGTCGCTGGTTCGAGCCTCGGCTGGGTCAGTTGTTGTTTCTGTGTGGAGTTTGAATGTTCTCCTTCGGGTGCTCTGGTTTCCCCCACAGTCCAAACACATGCAGTACAGGTACATTGTCCATAGTGTATGAGTGTGAATGTGCGTGTATGGTTGTTTCCCAGAGAGGGTTGCAGCTGGAAGGGCATCCGCTTTGTAAAACATGTGCCGGATAAGTTGGCGGTTCATTCCGCTATGGCGACCCCAGATTAATAAAGGGACTAAGCTGACAAGAAAATGAAAAACCTTCCACATTCATACTTAACTGTGTGTTGTAAGATTCAAAGTGTGCCACAGGTTTCCTGAGAGCGTTGGGCTAGGGGTTAGGGGTTAGGGTTAGGGGTATTTAATAAGGGAGCCTATATTCTTTTTTGCCTCCAAAATATAATGTTGATGAAAAATGCCAATGGTTGCTCTGAGCACTTTTATCCAGGTTTGTATTATTTGGTATGTGCACATTACAGCAGCACAGTGTATTCCTGAGGTCTTCAACTCTGGTGTCATTTCATGCTTTCCTATGAATTCTGTGAACGATCATGATTGTGACAGTAAACATCAATCAGTGAGGAAAATACTCTCTCATGCTCCTTATTCTGTGGTCTATAGAGCATGATGATGACGTGTGCGTACATAACTCATTTATGCAGGGTTCATTTGGTCATGAAAATCCTGGAAAAGTCATGAAATTTTGACATTTGGAAAAACTGAAAAACTCACAAAGTTTTGGAAAAGTCATGGAAATTAGTTTAACAAATGTCTGAATACTTAAATATAGGTTAGTTGTCCTCTTTTCTGTCCATGGTCAAACACATACTCTCACATTATTAGTGCGGTGTAAATATTATCTAAATCAATTATACATATATATAAAGACTCATTTAAACTAAATAGATTGTTGCATGTTTTACAATAAGTTAAAGTCAGAATTATTAGCTCACCTTTGATTTTTTTTCTTTTTTAAATATTTCCCAAATGATGTTTAACAGAGCAAGGAAATCTTTCACAGTATGTCTGATAATGTTTTCTCTTCTGGACAAAGTCTTATTTGTTTTATTTCGGCTAGAATAAAAAGAAGTTATTAATTTTTTAAACACCATTTTAAGGTCAATATTATTAGCCCCTTTAAGCTAAATTCTTTTTCGATAGTCTACAGAACAAACCATCATTATACAATAACTTGCCTAATTACCCTAACCTGCCTAGTTACCCCTGATTAACCTAGTGAAAGCCTTTAAAACATCTTCTCTCAATTAAACAGAAATTGGGGGAAAAAATAAACAGGGGGGCTAATAATTCTGACTTCAACTGTATATGTAGACATTACATGAAATATTAGGTCATGAAAATTTACTTGAAACTGCTGGTAAAGTCTTGGAATGTTAGTAGTAAACATGTGTATGAACCCTGTGTACGGCTAGTGTAAAGATCAACAACTGAAGCACCTGAAATACGGCAGCTGTTCTACTGATAATAACGTGTACATATACATGATCATTCTCTCTTCATAATCAGAGCGGTTGTGTTTGCAGTGGTGAATGTGTGTTGTTAGCGTGTGATTAGCGCTCACCGCCTCCGTGATGTCGATTTTCACGACCGCAGTGGTGCTGAAGGATGGAGATCCGCGGTCTCGGGCCTGCACCACCACCGACCAGCGGCACTCCCTCTGCCTACTGATGTTCTGCACGATCTCCAGACTCTTGATGTAGGGTTTCAGCTTGATTTCGCCCGTGGACGTGTTGATGTCGAAGATGTTGTCTGGATCTGCTTTCATGATGGAGTACTCGATCAGGTTATTGGGCTCCTCCGCGTCCTCGTCCACCGCCTGAACACACAGTCGGGTTATTGTCCACAGCTCAGGCATGATCACAGATTTATTACCGCTCTGATCTACTGCAGGGACAGATGGCGGCGCACAGAACATCAGCTTGCAAAACCAACCTGTATTTTCACCGGAGCACCGATGATCATGGTCTTCTCCAGGAAGTTCTCGTTGAACTCCGGCGGGTGGTCGTTTTGGTCGAGAACTGTCACAAAAACCTCCGCCAGGCTGTATTTGCCCTCGGTGTCTTCAGCTTTTACATAGAAATTATATTTGGACTTGACTTCAGCATCTAAAGTGGCCCAGGGCTGCGTGTAGATGATGCCTGACGAGGGGTGGATGAGGAACCTGAAGCAGAGCAGAAGATCAGAATGGACACTGACCTCACATCTAGAAGAGAATAAACCTCATGTTTCCAGAGTGTCTAAAACATGAGGAGAAGCGTCCTGCGCTGGACAACACACGCCTCAGTGTCATACGGATGCTTCACACACAGAAGCTCATTGTTTAAGATGCTGATAAATGTGTGTGTCTGATATTAAAGCCATTAAAGAGCTTGAGTCGTCTGCTTTATTCTTGTCAGTGTGACGCTCTGCATGTGAAAATTAACAGTCAGACAGAAACCTGCTATCTTTCACACCATTATAATTTGCCTTCTGCACTGTGTAAGAATCGAGGCATAAATTTGCAGGTTTTTCATTACCCGTATGTGTTCTACCTCCAGCTGTCACATCGCTCGCTAATTGGGCCCTGACTCACAGCGGCGCGGCGGCTATTTATACCTCTGCAATCGCATTAGCAGATTAATGCTGGAGTCTGTCTGTAAGCTGTGCTCTACATGTCCTTCAGTCCTGTACAGGCCTCACCAAAACACAGCACAAGAGGAGACCCTGACCTCTGAGGGGTCGCGTACCACACTCCTCTGTTCATCATTGTGTGTCACAGTTTTCTATACACTGCCATCACACCCCATCAGCTGTCAACACTAGCACTGCAGTTTGGCCTCATTCAGAAGGTTGAATGAAGGTGAGCCTGCTTTCTCTCCAGGTTTCTCTCCTTCACTTTGGTCAGTTGGTGAAGTTTGTTCCTCCACTGTCTCCACTGTCCTGCTTGGTTTGGCTCTTGTGGAGCTGCGCATGATGGATTTGCTCTTCAGTGTTTCAGCAGTGAACATTAACCCTCTGGGGTCGAAGCCCGCGTATACGCGGTTTGACAAGTCTTCATCTCATAACGCTGAATGAACCTAAATTTCACTTTCAGTTTTGATCGTACAGATAAGATCAATACATCAATCGAATCTGTTAGGTGTCTAGTTTTTATTGTGTACACTCACTATGACAACAAACGTGTGTGCTTTTGCAAAATAAGGATAATAAACAGTGTAGGCAATCTGTCTTTTCTCTCTCCGTGAACTGTTTTCATAAACGCGTCAGTAAAAAGCACTGAAACTCCGCCAAAACGTAACACACAGACATGAGACACATATCTGTAGAAAGCTTGAAGTGTCTACTTTTAAATGCAGCGATGCATGTTGAAAACAAATATTGTTTGATAAAGTAATCAGTATGAAACCAGCGCAATGTTCATTTTCCCGTCCTGAGCTCATTATAGGTAATGCGACCACGCCCACGAGGCATTGTTATTACAATCGTGTGCACGAGACGCACGCAACATGTACTGTGTCAGGAAAAGCACGTCATTAAAATGAACTTAAACTCAGCGAAAACTCAACAAAGAGGCATGAAAGATGTATATATGGAAAGCTTGATATGTCTACTTTTGCATTAACCAATTCAAGTCGAAAACAAATAATCTCTTTTCATGTAATCCGTATAAAGTAGAGGCTGGTACGGATTTCATGTCGCCTCATTACAGCGAACGTGATCCCGCCCTCAATGAGCGCGCAGTTCATATGGAAATGAACTGAGGTGAGCCAGGTAAAAATGTACACGCTCTCCGAGACATGGCATCAAACCACAAGCTTTATTATAGTTACTTTCGTTTGAATGATGGCACGCTACACGAGGGAAGAAGCACGGCATTGAACAGCGACGAGTTTACTTTCTCCTCAGAGGAAGAGCGCGACTGATGACCAGGGCCGGAGCAAGCCGAACTGCCGCTCTAGGCAAAGGACTATCACGCCGCCCCTCAAACGAAAGTGAAACCGGGGGGGGGGGGGGGGGGGGGGGGGTTTTCGGGTGGGTTCGGGGTTTAATTTCTATCATTTTAGACGGGCTCGGGTCGGGCCGGGCTTGGCTTAGCTGGCGCAGTAAATTAATAGTCATGTGATGCATTTCGATTAGCACGAGAAAGTGGACTTTCAGCAGTGAACATTAAACCACACTGAACTGAACTGAACTAAACTGAGCTCTGAACACTGGACTGACACAGCTTCTGTTCACTAGAACTTCTGTGTTCAGCTGCTGCCACACAATCTACACTGTAGAGGAGCTGGAGAAATAAACAAAGGTTAGGTGTGCAAATCTTGAGCTGCTGTTGATGATAGAGCAGCGTCTGCTATTATTCAGATCTGATTCTGCATAACAGAGATCGCTCCTCAGGGTTACTGTACTCACAGATCTGCTCCGGAGCCGTAGATGGAGTATTTGACTTCACCCCACAGGCCTGAGTCCGGGTCAGTCGCCTGCAGAAACACCAGACACACACATCAGTGCTGCACAGACACACAATAAAACTACAGTACAGCTCGGGGCGGGTCCGATGCTCACAGTCACGGAGACGACGTTGGAGCCTCCAGGAGAGTTTTCAGGAATCCTGGCGATGTAAAACTCAGAGGAGAATTTAGGAGTGTTGTCGTTTGTGTCCAGAAGATTGATCACGATGTCTGCAGTGGCACTGAAGCGCTCCGGAGTGTCGATCTCTACTGCTAACAGCTGCAAACACACACACACACACACACACACACACACACACACACTCTCATAAAGACGTCACCGAGAGCTATCTGGACACAGGCTGACGCACAGCAGAGCCGAAACGCACCTTAAAGGTTAAGAACTGGTGTTTCTCGTAGTCGATGGCGCTTGAGTTCTCCACAATGACGGTGACCTGGGCTTCATTCAGGACCGTCTGAGGAACCACACGGAGAACCCGAGACGGTCCCACCAGCACAAGACGGAATTTAGCATTCGCCCCCTGAATGAGAAGAGTGGACAGAACACACTTGAATAGAGGAAAACACAGGGTTAGAAGGACTTTGTGAATCTCCAACATTTAAACATTAGGATCATTTCCTGAAGCAGGACTGAAGGATCCACAGCTGAACACATCTGCTGTCTCCAGTTCACCTGCTGCTTCAGTATGCACAGCGCTGAAGGAAATGCAATGTGGTGCTGCTGTACTGTTCACTGTTCAGTGTTCACCGTTTAGTGTCCACTGTTTAGTGTTTAGTGCTCACTTTCTAGTGTTCACTGTCTAGAGCCCACTGTTTAGTGTTCAGTGTTCACTGTCTTGCATCCAGTTTAGTGTCTATTGTTCACTGTCTAGAGTCCACTATTTAGTGTTCAGTATTCACTATCTTGCGTCCACTGTTTAGTGTTCAGTGTTTAGTGTCTAGTGTCCACTGTTTAGTGTTCAGTGTTCACTGTCTAGTGTCCACTGTTTAGTGTTCAGTGTTCACTGTCTTGCGTCCACTGTTTAGTGTTCAGTGTTCACTGTCTAGCGTCCACTGTTTAGTGTTCAGTGTTTAGTGTCTAGCGTCCACTGTTTAGTTATCATTGTTTAGTGTTCAGTGTTAACTGTCTAGTGTCCACTGTTTAGTGTTGAGTGTTAACTGTCTAGTGTTCACTGTCTAGTGTCCACTGTTTAGTGTTCAGTGTTCACTGTCTTGCGTCCACTGTTTAGTGTTCAGTGTTCACTGTCTAGCGTCCACTGTTTAGTGTTCAGTGTTTAGTGTCTAGCGTCCACTGTTTAGTTATCATTGTTTAGTGTTCAGTGTTCACTGTCTAGTGTCCACTGTTTAGTGTTCAGTGTTCACTGTCTAGTGTCCACTGTTTAGTGTTCAGTGTCCTTCACCTGGTCGGAGTCGTTTACTGTGATCTTTAGTCCGCGCAGGATCTCTCCCTCCGCCGGGTGCTCATACATGCTGATGTCGAAGCGGTTCTGCTGGCCGCTTTCTCCGTAGAATGTGGGTGGATGATTGTTCAGATCCACCACCCGAATGGTGACGGTGGTGATGGAGGAGTCTGCAAACACTCCATCAGCTTCGACCTCTGCAGCCTGGAGAAGACAGAGTGATTATAACAAGCGTCTCTACTGTACCGATATTCTGATATATTTACTGTACGTATATTCTGATGTTTCTACTGTACCGATATTCTAATGTCTCTTCTGTACCGATATTCTGATGTTTCTACTGTACCGATATTCTAATGTCTCTTCTGTACCGATATTCTGATGTTTCTACTGTACCGATATTCTAATGTCTCTTCTGTACCGATATTCTGATGTTTCTACTGTACCGATATTCTAATGTCTCTTCTGTACCGATATTCTGATGTTTCTACTGTACCGATATTCTGATGTCTCTACTGTACCGATATTCTGATGTCTCTACTGTACCAATATTCTAATGTCTCTTCTGTACCGATATTCTGATGTCTCTACTGTACCAATATTCTAATGTCTCTTCTGTACCGATATTCTGATGTCTCTACTGTACCGATAGTCTGATGTCTCTACTGTACCGATATTCTGATGTTTCTACTGTACCGATATTCTGATGTTTCTACTGTAACGATATTCTGATGTCTCTACTGTACCGATAGTCTGATGTCTCTACTGTACCGATATTCTGATGTTTCTACTGTACTAATATTCTGATGTTTCTACTGTACCAATATTCTGATGTCTCTTCTGTACCGATATTCTGATGTCTCTTCTGTACCGATATTCTGATGTCTCTACTGTACCAATATTCTGATGTCTCTACTGTACCGATATTCTGATGTCTGTACTGTACTGATATTCTGATGTCTCTTCTGTACAGATATTCTGATGGGTCTACTGTACCGATAGTCTGATGTCTCTACTGTACCGATATTCTGATGTCTCTACTGTACCAATATTCTAATGTCTCTTCTGTACCGATATTCTGATGTCTCTACTGTACCGATAGTCTGATGTCTCTACTGTACCGATATTCTGATGTTTCTACTGTACCGATATTCTGATGTTTCTACTGTAACGATATTCTGATGTCTGTACTGTACTGATATTCTGATGTCTCTTCTGTACAGATATTCTGATGGGTCTACTGTACCGATAGTCTGATGTCTCTACTGTACCGATATTCTGATGTCTCTACTGTACCAATATTCTAATGTCTCTTCTGTACCGATATTCTGATGTCTCTACTGTACCGATAGTCTGATGTCTCTACTGTACCGATATTCTGATGTTTCTACTGTACCGATATTCTGATGTTTCTACTGTAACGATATTCTGATGTCTCTACTGTACCGATAGTCTGATGTCTCTACTGTACCGATATTCTGATGTTTCTACTGTACTAATATTCTGATGTCTCTACTGTACCAATATTCTGATGTCTCTTCTGTACCGATATTCTGATGTCTCTTCTGTACCGATATTTTAATGTCTGTACTTTACCAATATTCTGATGTCTGTACTGTACCAATATTCTGATGTCTCCACTGTACCAATATTCTGATGTCTCTACTGTACCGATATTATGTCTCTACTGTACCGATATTCTGATGTCTCTTCTGTACCAATATTCTGATGTCTTTACTGTACCGATATTCTGATGTCTCTACTGTACCGATATTCTGATGTCTCTACTGTACTGATATTCTGATTTCTCTATTGTACCGATATTCTGATGTCTCTACTGTACTGATATTCTGATGTCTCTATTGTACCGATATTCTGATGTCTCTACTGTACTGATATTCTGATGTCTCTACTGTACTGATATTCTGATGTCTCTATTGTACCGATATTCTGATGTCTCTACTGTACTGATATTCTGACGTCTCTACTGTACTGATATTCTGATGTCTCTACTGTACTGATATTCTGATGTCTCTATTGTACTGATATTCTGATGTCTCTACTGTACTGATATTCTGATGTCTCTTCTGTACCAATATTCTGATGTCTTTACTGTACCGATATTCTGATGTCTCTACTGTACCGATATTCTGATGTCTCTACTGTACTGATATTCTGATTTCTCTATTGTACCGATATTCTGATGTCTCTACTGTACTGATATTCTGATGTCTCTATTGTACCGATATTCTGATGTCTCTACTGTACTGATATTCTGATGTCTCTACTGTACTGATATTCTGATGTCTCTATTGTACCGATATTCTGATGTCTCTACTGTACTGATATTCTGACGTCTCTACTGTACCGATATTCTGATGTCTCTACTGTACTGATATTCTGATGTCTCTATTGTACCTATATTCTGATGTTTCTACTGTACCAATATTCTGACATCTCTACTGTACCGATATTCTGACGTCTCTACTGTACCGATATTCTGACGTCTCTACTATACCGATATTATGATGTCTCTACAGTACCGATATTATGATGTCTCTACAGTACCGATATTCTGATGTCTCTACTGTACTTATATTCTGACGACTGTGCTGTACTGATACTCTGTGTCTACATCTGTATAGATTTGCATGGATCATATTCTGATGTTCTGACTGTAAACACAGCTGACCTGCACTCTGAGCTCGTATAACTCATTCCTCAGCTGAACAGGAAATGAGACCAGACTGATGCAGCCACTGGAGCTGTTGATGCTGAAGAAGCCGTCACTGCCTTCAAGTAGAAGAAGAGGAAGAAAAGGAGAAAGAGAAAGAGAAAGAGGAAAAATAAGAAGAGGAGGAAGAAGAAAATAAGGAGGTGATGGAAAAAGAAGAGGAAGAAGAGGAGGTAGAGGAAGAGGAGAAAGACGAAGGCGAGCAAGAAGAGGAGGAAGAGAATTATAAAGAGGAAAGGGAATAACATGAGGAAGAGGAGGAAGAAGAAAGGGAAGAGGAAGAATTTACAACAACAGTAGCAGAATTACAAAGGGTGCCAGAGCTAATCTGCTAAGCGGAGCGTCTGAGAACAGAGCTCTCGCTATAGTTCATAAAGCAGACGAGCAGACTGAAGTGCTCAGTCACTGCATTTATAACTGAAGGCTCTGGCCAGCGCAGGTGTGCAGAGGTGAAGTTACAGTTTCTCACCGTTCAGGATGGAGTAATGAATGGGGTTGGGGCTGCTCTGGTCTCCATCCTTTGCAAAAACTGTGAAAATCTCTGAACCCTGGACACAAAACCACCAGAACAGCTCAGTTTCTGCACCTCATGAATATTCAGTGCCTGATTCATTAATGTTGCAGTTGGTTTCATGCTCATTTATCTACAACCCCAAACCAGCAGAAGTTGGGACAGTATGGAAAACTCAAATAAAGAAGACAGTCATGATTTCATTGCAGATAATATTATTTTAATAGTATTTATTTTTCAAAATAAACACATATTCCAAATCTTGCTACACATTTAAAAAATGTGTGATCAGTAAAGCATTTCCCCCTCTGTAATGCTGCCGTTCCTCTTCACAACAATGAAAAAATGTTTAGGGACTGAAGACAGCGAGTGACAGTGAAACACTGCTTCATCTGAGCACAGCACACGTCTCCACTGTGTGATGCTCCATCCCAGATACCTCCGAGCCCAGAGAAGTGGACGGCGCTTCTGGACACTGTTAAAGGGTCACGAAACACCAAAACACATGTTGTGAGCCGTTGACAGTCATATCTGTGTCCCACGCTGCTATAAACACTATTAGGACACATATATTGCACTAAAAAGTGAAAATTGGTTGTTTTTGCGTTATTTTGGGCAAATTCGTTCTTCCGGTTTGAAATGAATTTTTGAAGCTGTGACGTATCTGAGTGTGCGGCATTAATTCACGACAAAGACGTGCTTCAAACCAATCAGCGCGCTCTATTGTGTATGACGTGAAACTTCATTAATATGCATGATAGCTCCGGAGACTGTTTACCTGTTTACAGCGTTCAGACGGCAGAGAGACGCCACGTTGTGTTGCTAAAACAAGTGAAAGAACAAGAATTTGGAGACACGAGTCGCCGGTGTTGCGTTTATTAGTGTGCTGCAACGAAGGTTTTGTTTTCATGTTCCCTCTATGAGAGAGCTGCTGGACTCACGTATGGATTACAGTGCACACGACACGCGACAGAAACGCGTTTGTAAGGAACATTTTTACCCGAGAGCTTTTCGCATCTGGAAATGGTGAAATCCGGATTTGCCGCTCGTCTCCTTTTAATAAAAAGACACAGCTCCAGTTTGATTGTCTGTCTACAGATTTGGTAAGTGTGTGCAGTGGTCAGCAGTGCTCTTTCAGTTTTAAAGACATACCATAGTCAAAATGATTGAGTTACTAAGTTTACAGTATGTTAATATCACTGCAATATTATAGTATGGAGTCATGGACTGAAAGAGCCGCTAATGCTGCTCTCCGAGTGTAAACATGTAAACACAAACTATTCCCGTCGTGCAGGATTTTCGCTGCATTTTGTGACAGGATAGTCTATACACACACGGCTTTCTGACGCTACCTACAGAGTACATAAGTTACAGAGAAATGCAGAGGACTTTTTTTCTCTCATTCGCCGTGCGGTATCAAATCAGCCTCTGTATGTTTGTTTTGCCTGTGATATCAGCACGTGCCCAAATGGAAACTCCCTTCTATGCAAATCCTACCCTCTTTCCCTCCCCCGACACTCCCACACTCCCAGAGCTGGACACGCCCAACTTTCCTGACTTTTTTCAAACTAGAGGTGTGAAAACACCCTGCTGAGACCGGGGGTTTCATGGCCCTTTAACATAGGGCTTCCTTTAGGCACAGTACAGTTGTGACTGGCGTTTATGGATGTAACTCTGTGGTGCTTGACAAAGGTTTACCGCAGTAGTCCTGAGCCCATGTGGTGATCTGGCTTATAGATAAATGAGGATTCTTGATGCAGCACCCCCTGAGGGCTCGGAGGTCACGGTTGTTCAGCTTAGGCTTGCGCTCTTGTCCTTTACGCACTGAAACTCCTCCAGATTCCTTCAATCTTTAATGATGTTCTGCACTGCTGAAGGTGAAATATCCACATGTCTTCCTCTCTTTCTCTGAGGAACATTGTGTTTACACAGCTCACTCATTTTCTCTTCTATTTGTTGTCAAACTGGCGATCCTCGGCCCATCTCTGCTCCTAAAGGACTAGACCTTTCTTGATGCAGCTTTTGTAGCAGATCATAATCACAATCACCTGTGGACATCACCTGTGTCACATCACATCATTATTCAGCAGTTGACCTGATTATCAAATGGCTGCCGTCACAACTGTATCTGGAGTGTGTTGCAGGTCTGAATGACAGGAGAGGATGAATATTTCTAAATGAAATAAAGTTGACCGGACCAAACATCAAATATTTTGTGTTCATAATCAAAAGTCAAAGTATATTCAGAAATCTCCTCTTTGTTTTTTGATTTGGGTTTTCCTCTCTGTCTTACTGCTGCTGATTTGGGGTTGTATAACCCTTGCCAGTAAGCAAACTGAAGGACACTGCATGTTCAGGTACTGTATGTCTTAGAGGTGGAATAGAGAGATGCTTACTGGAACAGAGACTTCATAGACGAACCCAAAATATGGAGTACCAACAAACACTGGAGGAGAATCCTGGACGTCCTGCACATGGATGGTGATGACGGCGGTGGAGCTCAAAACCTGGTATTTACCATGATATTTACCACCTCCGTCCTGGAACACACACACACACACACACACACACACACACACACACACACACACACACACACACGATGGTCTCAGTTAAGTGGACTTTATTTATGAGCATAAACACTTGAAGATCCACATAAACACTGAACACTCAGGGTTTCACCTTTGCCACCACAGTGATGAAATGTGTCCGTGACGTCTCGAAGTCCAGCCGCTCTCTGACCCGCAGAACACCACTGTGACCATCAATGCTGAACATCACATCAGGAGACGACTGCAGACCAGAGACACGGTGAAGAGGAGGAGACACACACACACACACACGTTTGTTTTTGTGAAAAGTGGGTACATTACATAGGCTTCCATTCATTTTCTACAGATCAAACTGTATATTATATTGCCCTCACCCCACCCTACCCCTAAACCCAACCATCACAGGAGACAGTGTACAGCTTTACTCCCTGAACAAACTCATCCTGTGTGATTTAGAAGCTTTTGGAGAAGTGAGGACGTCACCAATGTCCTCATATTTCACCTGCTTTTAGTAATACCTGTGTCATACCTATGTCATTATACAGATTTGTGTCCTGATATGTCACAAAAACACGTACACACACACACACACACACACACACACACACACACACACACACACACACACACTTCTGTCCAGAGTTAAACAGGTCCAGGGTAAATCGTACGCAGAGCTGCATTTAGGCTGGTGCGTCTGTTTGATCAGCAGTGTGTTTGATGAAGAGTGTGTTTCTGACGGCCGCTGTGGTGTTCATTGAGAAGTGTGTGAGGATGTGTGTGTGAGGATGTGTGTGCGATGTCGAGAGTCTCTCACTGTCTGACTGATGCAGCTTCTCTATCTCTCTTTAGTGACAGCAGGAGTTCAGTCAGAAACACACAGAACTGCAGACCGGATCATCGCCGCTTCACTGGTACACTTTAAAGTGCCCTCAGTGTGGAGCGTGTGTTTAAAAGCAGAAATAATCCTAGTAGTGTTTGGGTCAATAGCGGCTCATAGAGATGTGGAGTATGAGATGATTACGAGCGCTACAGTCTGAAGCAGCACAATCAGAGAGAGGAGCGACGGAGTCCACTGAGGAGCTGAAGCACCGCCACCGCTGCTGTGGGTGACGACTGATGCTGCCTTACATGAACTGAACATCTGCTGGACACACACACACACAAACACACTCACACATGGACACACACACACACACACACACATGGACACACACACACACACACACACACTCACACATGGACACACACACACACACACACACACACACACACACACACACACACACACACAAACATGGACACAGACACAGACACACACACAGACACACACACACACACACACACAGACACACACACAGACACACACACACACACACACACATGGACACACACACACACACACACACATGGACACACACACACACACACACACACTCACACATGGACACACACACACACACACACACACACACACACACACACACACACACACACACACACACACACACACACACAAACATGGACACAGACACAGACACACACACAGACACACACACACACACACACACAGACACACACACAGACACACACACACACACACACACACACACACACACACACGTAGGCGTGTGCAGAGGTAAAGCATATTAAGCCCAGCCTGTGTAAATGTGATTGGAATATAATCCAGCCGCTGCTCTGTCCTGCTCGCCCGGACCCTCACCCTCACATCAGGCTTAGAAAAGGGAAATAAGCAGTTCATACAGGAAGTAGTTAGTCTGACCTGCAGGAAATAGGAGACACTTCCTCCGGAGCCGAGGTCTCTGTCCACAGCCTGGACCCTGAAGATGCTGCTGCCGGTTGCCACGTCCTTCAACACACACACACACACACACACACACACACACACACACACACACACACACACACACTGAGAGCTTCTGCCAGACACACACACACACACACACACACACACACACACACACACACACACACACACACACACACACTCCTGCTCATTCCCACACTGGTGTCCACTCTTACCTCTGGGACGTCCACTCGCAGCGGGAGGTTCATAAACTCCGGCTTCTCGTCGTTCGCATCTGTGATAAACACTCGCACGCTCTCTACAACCTGCACACAGCAGGAGCACAGCAGATCAGACCAGGTGTACAATCATACACACACACACACACACACACACACACACACACACACACACACACACACACACACACACACACACACACACACACACACACACACACACACACACACACACACACTCTAACGTGGTCTACTTCATACATTACACACACACTGCACAGACGTGAGTCATCAGCTCATGAGTCACGAAAGCATGACAGATTCACACTCTAGTCAGTGTTAAAGCGTCTGCAGGAGATCTGGAGGAGGAAAACTGATCTGGAATCAGCAGAGGGCGGCACAGGGTCAGGGGTCAGCACTGTGGCCTCAGAGGGAAGATCACAGGTTCTCTGGATGGTGTGAACTGTCCCTTTAAGTGCTGCATTAATACAGGTGTGTGATGTGTCAGAAATCTGGCCAATGGAGGAGCTGCGCATAATGAGCTCTCTGTTGTCAGAGCGAGTCTCTTCCCATCATGCACTGCTTCAGATGATGTCCAGCACATCCACAGACATGCATAAAGCATACACACACACACACACACACACACACACACACACACACACACTCACACAGGTGTGTTTCTCACCTTGTTTCTGCCGTCTGTGATGCTCACTGATGCGATGATCTCGTCCTGAAGCTTCACAATCAAACACAGAGTCAGTGATGAGCAGCGGTCAGCAGAGGGGGATAGTGGGGTACATTACTCCCGTTACTGTACTGCAGCAGTGTTGTTTAAATCTGTCATCTGTTACTGAAGTGTGGTTTGCCTAAAGTATTGTGCTTCACTACATTATAAATCATCTCCACTACTGAGTAAACAATACAGATATACAGCAATGCAACAGCGCCGGTACCCACGACACACAGCAGAGAGAGAAATAACCTGCGGGAAACAGTTTGTCTATTCACTGTTGCTGGAGTTGGGTTTATCGCCAGAGTTTAGAAAGTTTATCAGCTAATGTCTGTCATCACCAGCAATGACCAGCAGAGCTGCTGTATATGGCTCATCATTAATTCAGCTGTGCCTGTGCTCTTATAGGCGTAATGTGGAACTTTATGATGCAGAAAATAAATAAATAACAGGTGGACATTTCGAATGTTCAGTATAAACACATCTCCAATCCGCTGTTTCATTTACTGATGTGATGCTTGCACTTGTTAGACTATAAACCTCGTCACACACATGGGCACTGCAGTCACTATAGCCTGAAATGATCATGAACTGCACACAAATGTGGAAGAACTAATGCTAAAGTCTGATAATCTTCTGTAGAAATGATCTTACACTTACATATTTCCCACACAGTGCCTTGTATACGGTTCCCATGACAGCTTAAAGGGATAGCTCACCCTAATCCCCCTCTGCTTGTAATAAACATGTTTAATTCTCTTTCCTATGTCGAACACAAAAGAAGATATTTTGAAGAATGCTGGAAATCTGTATCCATTGACTTCCATAGGATTAGTTTTTTCCTGCTATAAAAGTCATATACAGAAACATTACATATACAGTGAGGGAAATAAGTATTTAACCACACTGTGATTTTTCAAGATCTCCTACTTAGAAATCATGGAGGGTCTAGAATTTTCAGTATAGGTGCATTTCCACTGTGAGAGACAGAATCTAAAAATAAACATGCAGAAATCACATTGTATGACTTTAACAATTTATTTGTAAATTACTGTGTGAAATAAGTATTTGATCACTTGCTTTTCAGCCAAATTTCTGACCCTCAGAGACCTGTTATTGTGCTTTAAAATAGTCCAGCTACACTCTGCTCATGATTCTAATTCAGTAGCACTTGTTTGAGGTCACTAGCTGTCATAAAGACACCTGTGCACCCCACAATCAGTCAAAAGTCTAAGCAGCAACATGGCCAAAACCAAAGAGCGGTCAAAAGACACAAGAGATGAAATTGTAGACTTTCATAAAGCTGAAACTGCCAGGGGCAACTGCCAAGAAAGAGCAACTGTTGGAGCAATTGTCAGAAAATGGAAGAGGCTAATGATGACTGTCAATGTCCTTCAGACTGGGGCCCCACGGAAGATCTCTCCTCGTGGGGTATTAATGATGCCAAGAATGGTCTAGAATCAGTCCAGAATTATGTGGGAGGAGCTGATCAATGCCGTGAAGAGAGCTAGGACCACCGTTTTCAAGGGTACTATCAGTAATACAGTAAGATGTCATGTTTTAAAACCATGCATCGCACGGAAGGTTCCCCTGCTTAAGTTAGCCCATGTCAAGACCCATCTGAAGTTTGCCAGGGACCATCTGGATGCTCCAGAGTATTCATGGGAGAAAGTCCTGTGGTCAGATGAGACCAAAGTAAAACTTTTTGGTCTTAACTCTATTCACCGAATTTGGAGGAAGAAGAATGATGTGTATCATCCCAATAATAGCATACCTACAGTGAAGCATGGGGCTGGAAGCATCATGCTCTGGGGTGTTTTTCTGCACAGGGGACAGAATGACTGCACTGTATTAAGGAGAGGATGAACGTGGCCATGTATTGTGAGATATTGGGCAAAAACCTCCTTCCCTCAGTCAGAGCATTAAAGATGGGTCGTGGCTGAGTCTTCCAACATGACAATGACCCAAAGCACACAGCCAGGAAAACCAAGGAGTGGCTTCGTAAGAAGCATAACAAGGTTTTGGAGTGGTCTAGCCAGTCTCCAGATCTAAATCCAATAGAAAATCTTTGGAGGGAGCTGAAACTCCATGTTGCTCAGCGACAGCCCTGAAACCTGACAGATCTAGAGAAGATCAGTGAGCAAAATCCCTCCTTCAGTGTGTGCAAACCTGGTGAAGAACTACAGGAACCCTTTGACCTCTGTAATTGTTAACAAAGGCTTCTGTACTAAATATTTAAAATGCTTGACTCAAGTGATCATATACTTAAGTTATTTCACACAGTCATTTACAAATAAACTGTTAAAAAATTATATAGTGATTTCCTGATTTTTTTTAGATTCTGTCTCTCACAGTTGAATTGCAATTATGCTGAAAATTCCAGACCCCTCTATGATTTCTAAGTAGGAGATCTTGAAAAATCACAGTGTGATTAAATACTTATTTCCCTCACTGTATATATATTCAGAAAGATTTTTATCACCGAAACAACACAGCCTAAACAGTATGTTGTGATGACACAACCGCAGCTTGCGCATGTTGTCTGAAACACTTCACTGCACTTGATCCGCCATATATAGATCATTACTATGCAGAAATAAAGCAGCGCGCACATGATATGATCCAGACCGCGATGGATGCAGGGAGACTTCTTTCCCATCACACGCACAAGCGGAGCTGAAGTAGCGCATGCGGAGTGCATAGCGCAGAAGCAGCGCGCAGGCTTTTGCCTTCCACACCGGCTGCATGAGCAGTGCGCACCTGATCAGCGCCTTTTGCACAGATAAATCTATCTCTGTCTGTTCTAGTTACCTATCTGTCTTTTTATTTTTATTTTCATCTGCACCAAGGCCCTCGGCAACTTCATCCCATGCGGTTTCCTTATCCTGCAACTCTTTATTTTACAAATGATATATTTCATAAAGAACTGTATGCTTCATAAGCTTAATGAGGAGTGTCATTCATGTGTTTTCAGGTGCACTCAGAGGACAAGCGCCTGTTATAACATGTCATTTTGAATATGATCGTCAGCATGATGTAGGCCTAGTTATAATAATATTTATACAATATAGTTATGAAGATATTTAAACATGATCAAACTAAAGCAAACTAAACATGATCAACTTAAGCAAAACCAATACTAAAACTGTTTTAAATTTGTTTTTTTAGTTCGTCCTAATAAAAATTGGTTGCATTTTTAATAGTTTAAGTTCATACTTAACTTACATAAACTACATAAACTACATAGACTACATAAACTCTGGATATTATCGATGCATTTATTCAGTAAAACAAAATAGCTTTACTGTAATACATCCCCATCCCCAGCAGTGATTAAGGTTAGTACACAGTCATGGCCATACATGCAACGCTTTATATGTATATTTAATATTTAATAGATGATATTCAAATGATCAGATCTCTGTGTGGAGCACTGGCTGATGTCAGACTCCTTATGCAAACAAAAATCTCTGAATAATTACAATTAATAGCAAAATGTATTTGAAAACAGACATACTTTTGAAAATCGAGTCATACTTCTGTGGTTATTGTGGTTAAAGTAAGATAAAAGTAATACAAAAGTAGTGTAATGCATTTCCGAGACATTAATATTGTAATGTAACTAATTACAAAAAAACACCATAAAGTAATTAATGACAGTAATATTTAATGTATTACATTTTGGAAGTAACTTTCCTAACTGTGTTCGTAACATTACTAATGTTCGTTAGCAGCAGGATTAGATATTATTAGGGACTTGAAGCAACATTGTCTATGCACAATTTAGCTAATATGGCAGATGCTGGCAAGTGACGAACAGCAGCCGGTGACGAACAGCAGTCTGTGACGAACATCGGCCTGTGACGAACATCAGTCTGTGACGAACAGCGGTCGGTGACGAACAGCGGTCTGTGACGAACATCGGTCTGTGACGAACAGCGGTCTGTGACGAACAGCGGTCTGTGACGAACATCGGCCTGTGACGAACATCGGTCTGTGACGAACAGCGGTCGGTGACGAACAGCGGTCTGTGACGAACAGCGGTCTGTGACGAACATCGGCCTGTGACGAACATCGGCCTGTGACGAACATCAGTCTGTGACGAACAGTGGCTGGTGAAGAACAGCGGTCTGTGACGAACAGCGGTCTGTGACGAACAGCGGTCTGTGACGAACAGCGGTCTGTGACGAACATCGGCCTGTGACGAACATCGGTCTGTGACGAACAGCGGTCGGTGACGAACAGCGGTCTGTGACGAACAGCGGTCTGTGACGAACAGCGGTCTGTGACGAACATCGGCCTGTGACGAACATCAGTCTGTGACGAACAGTGGCTGGTGAAGAACAGCGGTCTGTGACGAACAGCGGTCTGTGACGAACAGCGGTCTGTGACGAACAGCGGTCTGTGACGAACAGCGGTCTGTGACGAACAGCGGCCAGTGACGAACAGCGGTCGGTGACGAACAGCGGTCGGTGACGAACAGCGGTCTGTGACGAACAGCGGTCTGTGACGAACAGCGGTCTGTGACGAACAGCGGTCTGTGACGAACAGCGGTCTGTGACGAACAGTGGCTGGTGAAGAACAGCGGTCTGTGACGAACAGCGGTCTGTGACGAACAGCGGTCTGTGACGAACAGCGGCTGGTGACGAACATCGGCCTGTGACGAACATCGGTCTGTGACGAACAGCGGTCGGTGACGAACAGCGGTCTGTGACGAACAGCGGTCTGTGACGAACAGCGGTCTGTGACGAACAGCGGTCTGTGACGAACAGTGGCTGGTGAAGAACAGCGGTCTGTGACGAACAGCGGTCTGTGACGAACAGCGGTCTGTGACGAACAGCGGTCTGTGACGAACAGCGGCTGGTGAAGAACAGCGGTCGGTGACGAACAGCGGTCTGTGACGAACAGTGGCTGGTGAAGAACAGCGGTCTGTGACGAACAGCGGCCGGTGACGAACAGCGGTCTGTGACGAACAGCGGTCGGTGACGAACAGCGGTCGGTGACGAACAGCGGTCTGTGACGAACAGCGGCCGGTGACGAACAGCGGCCGGTGACGAACAGCGGCCGGTGACGAACAGCGGTCTGTGACGAACAGCGGTCGGTGACGAACAGCGGTCTGTGACGAACAGCGGTCTGTGACGAACAGGGGCTGGTGAAGAACAGCGGTCTGTGACGAACAGCGGTCTGTGACGAACAGCGGTCTGTGACGAACAGCGGTCTGTGACGAACAGCGGTCTGTGACGAACAGCGGTCTGTGACGAACAGCGGCTGGTGAAGAACAGCGGTCGGTGACGAACAGCGGTCTGTGACGAACAGCGGCTGGTGATGAACAGCGGTCGGTGACGAACAGCGGTCTGTGACGAACAGCGGTCTGTGACGAACAGCGGTCGGTGACGAACAGCGGTCGGTGACGAACAGCGGTCTGTGACGAACAGCGGCCGGTGACGAACAGCGGCCGGTGACGAACAGCGGCCGGTGACGAACAGCGGTCTGTGACGAACAGCGGTCTGTGACGAACAGCGGTCTGTGACGAACAGCGGTCTGTGACGAACAGCGGTCTGTGACGAACAGCGGCTGGTGAAGAACAGCGGTCTGTGACGAACAGCGGTCTGTGACGAACAGCGGTCTGTGACGAACAGCGGTCGGTGACGAACAGCGGTCTGTGACGAACAGCGGTCTGTGACGAACAGCGGTCTGTGACGAACAGCGGCCGGTGACGAACAGCGGTCTGTGACGAACAGCGGTCTGTGACGAACATCGGCCGGTGACGAACAGCGGTCTGTGACGAACAGCGGTCGGTGACGAACAGCGGTCGGTGACGAACAGCGGTCTGTGACGAACAGCGGTCTGTGACGAACAGCGGCCGGTGACGAACAGCGGTCTGTGACGAACAGCGGCCGGTGACGAACAGCGGTCGGTGACGAACAGCGGTCTGTGACGAACAGCGGCCGGTGACGAACAGCGGTCTGTGACGAACAGCGGTCTGTGACGAACAGCGGTCTGTGACGAACAGCGGTCTGTGACGAACAGCGGTCTGTGACGAACAGCGGCCGGTGACGAACAGCGGTCTGTGACGAACAGCGGTCGGTGACGAACAGCGGTCTGTGACGAACAGCGGTCTGTGACGAACAGCGGTCTGTGACGAACAGCGGTCGGTGACGAACAGCGGTCTGTGACGAACAGCGGTCTGTGACGAACAGCGGTCTGTGACGAACAGCGGTCTGTGAAGAACAGCGGTCTGTGACGAACAGCGGTCTGTGACGAACAGCGGTCGGTGACGAACAGCGGTCTGTGACGAACAGCGGTCGGTGACGAACAGCGGTCTGGGACGAACAGCGGCCGGTGACGAACAGCGGTCTGTGACGAACAGCGGTCGGTGACGAACAGCGGTCTGTGACGAACAGCGGCCGGTGACGAACAGCGGCCGGTGACGAACAGCGGTCTGTGGAGAACAGCGGTCTGTGACGAACAGCGGTCGGTGACGAACAGCGGTCTGTGACGAACAGCGGCCGGTGACGAACAGCGGTCTGTGACGAACAGCGGCCGGTGACGAACAGCGGTCTGTGACGAACAGCGGTCTGTGACGAACAGCGGCCGGTGACGAACAGCGGTCTGTGACGAACAGCGGTCTGTGAAGAACAGCGGTCTGTGACGAACAGCGGTCTGTGACGAACAGCGGTCGGTGACGAACAGCGGTCGGTGACGAACAGCGGTCGGTGACGAACAGCGGTCTGTGACGAACAGCGGCCGGTGACGAACAGTGGTCTGTGACGAACAGCGGTCGGTGACGAACAGCGGTCTGTGACGAACAGCGGCCGGTGACGAACAGCGGCCGGTGACGAACAGCGGTCGGTGACGAACAGCGGTCTGTGACGAACAGCGGCCGGTGACGAACAGCGGTCTGTGACGAACAGCGGCCGGTGACGAACAGCGGTCTGTGACGAACAGCGGTCTGTGACGAACAGCGGCCAGTGACGAACAGCGGTCTGTGACGAACAGCGGTCTGTGACGAACAGCGGCCGGTGACGAACAGTGGTCTGTGACGAACAGCGGTCGGTGACGAACAGCGGTCTGTGACGAACAGCGGCCGGTGACGAACAGCGGTCTGTGACGAACAGCGGTCGGTGACGAACAGCGGTCTGTGACGAACAGCGGCCGGTGACGAACAGCGGTCGGTGACGAACAGCGGCCGGTGACGAACAGCGGTCTGTGACGAACAGCGGTCTGTGACGAACAGCGGCCAGTGACGAACAGCGGTCTGTGACGAACAGCGGTCTGTGACGAACAGCGGTCTGTGACGAACAGCGGTCTGTGACGAACAGTGGCTGGTGAAGAACAGCGGTCTGTGACGAACAGCGGTCTGTGACGAACAGCGGTCTGTGACGAACAGCGGCTGGTGACGAACATCGGCCTGTGACGAACATCGGTCTGTGACGAACAGCGGTCTGTGACGAACAGCGGTCGGTGACGAACAGCGGTCTGTGACGAACAGCGGTCTGTGACGAACAGCGGTCTGTGACGAACAGTGGCTGGTGAAGAACAGCGGTCTGTGACGAACAGCGGTCTGTGACGAACAGCGGTCTGTGACGAACAGCGGTCTGTGACGAACAGCGGTCTGTGACGAACAGCGGTCTGTGACGAACAGTGGCTGGTGAAGAACAGCGGTCTGTGACGAACAGCGGCCGGTGACGAACAGCGGTCTGTGACGAACAGCGGTCGGTGACGAACAGCGGTCGGTGACGAACAGCGGTCGGTGACGAACAGCGGCCGGTGACGAACAGCGGCCGGTGACGAACAGCGGTCTGTGACGAACAGCGGTCGGTGACGAACAGCGGTCTGTGACGAACAGCGGTCTGTGACGAACAGCGGCTGGTGACGAACAGCGGTCTGTGACGAACAGCGGTCGGTGACGAACAGCGGTCTGTGACGAACAGCGGTCGGTGACGAACAGCGGTCTGTGACGAACAGCGGTCTGTGACGAACAGCGGTCTGTGACGAACAGGGGCTGGTGAAGAACAGCGGTCTGTGACGAACAGCGGTCTGTGACGAACAGCGGTCTGTGACGAACAGCGGTCTGTGACGAACAGCGGCTGGTGAAGAACAGCGGTCGGTGACGAACAGCGGTCTGTGACGAACAGCGGCTGGTGAAGAACAGCGGTCTGTGACGAACAGCGGTCTGTGACGAACAGCGGTCTGTGACGAACAGCGGTCGGTGACGAACAGCGGTCGGTGACGAACAGCGGTCTGTGACGAACAGCGGCCGGTGACGAACAGCGGCCGGTGACGAACAGCGGTCTGTGACGAACAGCGGTCTGTGACGAACAGCGGTCTGTGACGAACAGAGGTCTGTGACGAACAGCGGTCTGTGACGAACAGCGGTCTGTGACGAACAGCGGTCTGTGACGAACAGCGGCCGGTGAAGAACAGCGGTCTGTGACGAACAGCGGTCTGTGACGAACAGCGGTCTGTGACGAACAGCGGTCGGTGACGAACAGCGGTCTGTGACGAACAGCGGTCTGTGACGAACAGCGGTCTGTGACGAACAGCGGCCGGTGACGAACAGCGGTCTGTGACGAACAGCGGTCTGTGACGAACAGCGGCCGGTGACGAACAGCGGTCTGTGACGAACAGCGGTCGGTGACGAACAGCGGTCGGTGACGAACAGCGGTCGGTGACGAACAGCGGTCTGTGACGAACAGCGGTCTGTGACGAACAGCGGTCGGTGACGAACAGCGGTCTGTGACGAACAGCGGCCGGTGACGAACAGCGGTCTGTGACGAACAGCGGTCTGTGACGAACAGCGGTCTGTGACGAACAGCGGTCTGTGACGAACAGCGGTCTGTGACGAACAGCGGTCTGTGACGAACAGCGGCCGGTGACGAACAGCGGTCTGTGACGAACAGCGGTCGGTGACGAACAGCGGTCTGTGACGAACAGCGGTCTGTGACGAACAGCGGTCTGTGAAGAACAGCGGTCTGTGACGAACAGCGGTCTGTGACGAACAGCGGTCGGTGACGAACAGCGGTCTGTGACGAACAGCGGTCGGTGACGAACAGCGGTCTGTGACGAACAGCGGCCAGTGACGAACAGTGGTCTGTGACGAACAGCGGTCGGTGACGAACAGCGGTCTGTGACGAACAGCGGCCGGTGACGAACAGCGGCCGGTGACGAACAGCGGTCTGTGGAGAACAGCGGTCTGTGACGAACAGCGGTCGGTGACGAACAGCGGTCTGTGACGAACAGCGGCCGGTGACGAACAGCGGTCTGTGACGAACAGCGGCCGGTGACGAACAGCGGTCTGTGACGAACAGCGGTCTGTGACGAACAGCGGTCTGTGACGAACAGCGGCCGGTGACGAACAGCGGTCTGTGACGAACAGCGGTCGGTGACGAACAGCGGTCTGTGACGAACAGCAGTCTGTGACGAACAGCGGTCTGTGACGAACAGCGGTCTGTGAAGAACAGCGGTCTGTGACGAACAGCGGTCTGTGACGAACAGCGGTCGGTGACGAACAGCGGTCTGTGACGAACAGCGGTCGGTGACGAACAGCGGTCTGTGACGAACAGCGACCGGTGACGAACAGCGGTCTGTGACGAACAGCGGTCGGTGACGAACAGCGGTCTGTGACGAACAGCGGCCGGTGACGAACAGCGGTCTGTGACGAACAGCGGTCGGTGACGAACAGCGGTCTGTGACGAACAGCGGCCGGTGACGAACAGCGGTCTGTGACGAACAGCGGCCGGTGACGAACAGCGGTCTGTGACGAACAGCGGTCTGTGACGAACAGCGGTCTGTGACGAACAGCGGTCTGTGACGAACAGCGGTCTGTGACGAACAGCGGTCGGTGATGAACATTATTAAACTTATACTATTCACATGACCTCTGACCTCTCTGTCCAGACGCTCCACCAGGGTCACTCTGCCGGATTTGGGGTCCACACTGAAGAACTGTTTAGAGCCCTTATCAAAGGTCACGCCAAAGGTCACGGGGTCACCCTCGGGGTCAGAGCCATTCAGGGTGTAAACATGAGTCCCTGCGGACAAGAGAAAGAGCGATGACGATTATTGTTGTTATCAGTGTTGTGTTTGTGTGTTGAGTTTGTGTATCAGTGATGTGTTTGTGTGTTGAGTTTGTGTATCAGTGTTGTGTTTGTGTGTTGAGTTTGTGTATCAGTGATGTGTTTGTGTGTTGAGTTTGTGTATCAGTGATGTGTTTGTGTGTTGAGTTTGTGTATCAGTGTTGTGTTTGTGTGTTGAGTTTGTGTATCAGTGATGTGTTTGTGTGTTGAGTTTGTGTATCAGTGATGTGTTTGTGTGTTGAGTTTGTGTATCAGTGTTGTGTTTGTGTGTTGAGTTTGTGTATCAGTGTTGTGTTTGTGTGTTGAGTTTGTGTATCAGTGTTGAATTTGTGTGTTGTGTATTAGTGTTGTGTTTGTGTGTTGTGTATCAGTGTTGTGTTTGTGTGTTGATTTTGTGTATCAGTGTTGTGTTTGTGTGTTGTGTATCAGTGTTGTGTTTGTGTGTTGTGTATCAGTGTTGTGTTTGTGTGTTGAGTTTGTGTATCAGTGTTGAATTTGTGTGTTGTGTATTAGTGTTGTGTTTGTGTGTTGTGTATCAGTGTTTTGTTTGTGTGTTGAGTTTGTGTATCAGTGTTGAATTTGTGTGTTGTGTATCAGTGTTGTGTTTGTGTGTTGTGTATCAGTGTTGTGTTTGTGTGTTGATTTTGTGTATCAGTGTTGTGTATCAGTGTTGTGTTTGTGTGTTGAGTTTGTGTATCAGTGTTGTGTTTGTGTGTTGTGTATTTGTGTTGTGTATCAGTGTTGTGTTTGTGTGTTGTGTATTTGTGTTGTGTATCAGTGTTGAGTTTGTGTGTTGTGTATTTGTGTTGTGTATCAGTGTTGAGTTTGTGTGTTGTGTATTTGTGTTGTGTATCAGTGTTGTGTTTGTGTGTTGTGTGTTTGTGTTGTGTATCAGTGTTGAGTTTGTGTGTTGTGTATTTGTGTTGTGTATCAGTGTTGTGTTTGTGTGTTGTGTGTTTGTGTTGTGTATCAGTGTTGTGTTTGTGTGTTGTGTTTGTGTGTTGTGTATCAGTGTTGAGTTTGTGTGTTGTGTATTTGTGTTGTTCCTTAGCTTCACTGACCCACAGGTGTGTCCTCTGCTAGACTGAACAGCGCCATGTTTCCGCTGCTGCTTCCAGCACCGTTATCAAAGAAATACGGTGCGAAATCTGATTTCCCTGAAAACACACACACACACACACACACACCTCTGAGCATCTGTGAACACAGCTCAAACACTTCGCTTTACACACCAGACGCTCACCATACACACTCAGTGTCTTTACACAGCAGTCAGAGAATCACACACACACACACACACACACACACACACACACACACACACACACACACACACTGCAGAACTTCAGTGTCTGTGAATAAAAATGAATTAAGGGAGGCAGAAGCGGCGCTGCAGATGATCAAGTGTTCAGATACAGCACATATTAAAGAAGAAATGAGCAAGAGTTCCGGCACACACACACACACACACTCAGCCTGGACTTAAAGGATTATTCAGAGCGTCTGAAGCTGATTACTGGAACACACTCCTGTATAACCAGAAACACTCAATAACTCACCCGTAGACATGCACAGAGAGAGCAGCAGCAGCAGAAGAGTGTGTGTGTTCCTCAAACTCTCCATCCTGCAGAAGCCTGAAGACCAGCTGAAGGATCATAAGGAGACGCTGCTCATCTGAAGACGTCTGAACACCGACTGAGAGGAGCAGAAGCTTAATCCTGTGTGTGTGTCAGCCCACTGCGCTCACACGCACGCGTGCGCGCTCTTAGCAGCTGATCTGGAGTCAGCAGAGGAGCACACACACTAATAAAGGCTGATCTGGAGTCAGCAATAGAACACACACACACACACACTAATGGCCCGTTTCCACTGAGTGGTTCGGTTCGGTTCACTTTTATGGCCGTTTCCACTGTCGAAAGGTTCCTAAAAGCGAACCGGACTGCACCACTGTTTGTGTTCTCTTTCCAAAGGGCACCAGCACAACAAAAGTGTACCAAAAGGCGGAGCTAGACGCTATTGGTTTACAGAGATCCGTCACTCACTCGTGCACAGGCAGGAGAATGAACACAAAGGAAGCGGCATTATTAAACACACATACAAATTCCGTTGTATCTTTGCAAAGATATCCGTTCACAAGGCGTTTGGATGAAGAAAAAAAAAAAGAATCAAGGAGCTTGGACCAGATTGACCGTCTTTGCAAATTCACCAGCAGTCAAGTGATCGCGAGCGCGCGAATATTCGGGGCTTTTCCAGCACTTGTTATGACAAACGGAGTTGGCTGGCAGGTTGTGATGTAATGTAAGTCATGCCTTTACTGTTTTCCGTGTTTGCTGTTTCAAACAGCAGGACGCAAGAGAGGCTGAATGCATTGGCCATGCTGTCAATAGAGAAGAGACTGCTGACTGAGATGACTGACTTTAACCAAAAGGTTATTGAGAAATTTTCAAGCCAGAAAAAAAGGAGAGCAAAATTTATTTTCAAGGAGTGCTACTGGCCAGTGATTAGGCAACATTTGTGTGTGTGTGTGTGTGTGTGTGTGTGTGTGTGTGTGTGTGTGTGTTTACTGATTATCTTGATTACTTCATTACTGATAATAAACCCAAATTGAACTAAAATGAACTGATTTGTGATGCATTTATTGCATGCTTTAGTCATATTTTAGTTTTTTGATACATCACCTGAAAAATGGCTTTTACACTCTTACTTTACCAACAGTTAGATTTTTTTCTGGTGTTTGCGCGCCCCCCCACCCCACCCCACATTTTTTAACACCAGCCGCCACTGCTCAGCACCACTCAACATGGAGTCTCAGGGCCTTACATACGTGCAAAATAAATAGAAGAAAACAAAAAATAAAGTATTGAGCAAAAACTAAATAACTCAATGCAAAAGCAAAGCCAAAATGAAGCTTTGAGAAATAAAAAGTAGATCTGCTGCGTAGGCGATGCTCTGAAAGTGCTTTGCATATAGTATTTTTAATTGTGAATATTTTAGCTGTTGTGCACAGCATAATTTTGATTTACAGCACTTTTTTGTTTGCAAGGGTGGATGCAGGAGTGCTGTAACTTCAGGAGCAAAGCTAATGGAAAGACAGAAACCTCAACATGTCCAGCAGGGTCTGATCCATCGGTCAAATATACAGGAACAGGACATCAGTTCTCCTGCTCTCAACCCCTTCAACATCTCACACTGGAGGAGAAGAGGAGGAGTGGAGAAGGAGAAGAGGAGGAGAGGAGGAGGAAAAGAGTGCAGAAGTGGAGTGGAGTAGTGGAGCTGTAGTGGTCGGAGTTAAGCCTGGTTTATACTTCTGCTGCTGTTTCTGTTGCTCTGCAATACACTTCTGAAACACTAGCTGGCAGTAGGTGTTTATGTTCCTCTGTGTTCAGTGTCTTCGCTGGTGTTTTGTTATTTATGAACGCTTCCTTACTGTACAAGTGGCTCAAACTCGCTCATTTTGAGGCTGGAATCGACAGATGAGCAACAACTTTAATCATGAGGTAAACACAAACCCACAGTCTCCATCCGGAGCTCCTTCACGGGACTCCACACTTAAACACTCGCTGCATCAGGCTCACGCGGCTCTCACCTCCGCCCACACTCGTCAGCGCTACCAAGCCGACCAATCACAGAGCTTGTGCTACGCATCGTTGCGACGTGTCCTTACATTTTTTGAGAAGTGCGCGGCAGCATCGCCGACGGCCACGGCTATGCGTCCACACATAGGCTGCGCCGTAGTATAAATCAGCCTTTAACCATCAGCTGTAGTTCTGCTTCTGTCCTGCAGGTGGAGCTGAACACTGAGCTGAACTCCAGCATTCTCCACCGCTCTGATGAGGATGATGAAGATGAGGATGATGATGATGATGAATGTGCTCCACACTGAAACATTAGCATGGGTTACTCTTTTTCTTTTATTCTTCTGTGTTGATTCAGGATGAACAGGGAAACGTCAGATAATATATTCATTATGTGTGAGTGTGTGTGTGTGTGTGTGAGAGTGTGTGTGTGAGTGAGTGCTCCCTCTGCTGCTCGTCTGTTCTGATGTGTGTGTTGATCTGCAGATGCGGTCAGTTTGATGGGTTTCAGAGCAGTGTGTGTGTGTGTGTGTGTGTGTGTGTGCAGTCACTGCTGAATATCTGTGTTCGTGTATCTGTGTGTGTGAGTGCAGACATTGCTGAATATCTGACCCTGTGTGTGTGTGTGTGTGTGTTTACAGCTGCTTCATGTCCTGCTTTCAGCGTTCAGCACACAGATGGAGACTCTGGATTATTCGCTAATCTCTCTGTCATCTGCAGCGCTCAGACATGAAAAATAAAACATGAGTGTCTGTGTGTGTGTGTCTGTGTGTGTGTGTCTGTGTGTGTGTGGAAGCAGAGATCAGTCTGGAACACTGAGAGCAGATTCAGCGCTAATGATCATCCGCATCATACAGCGCGAGTGTGTGAAGTGAGCGCCACCTTGTGGTTCCATCAGAGAAAGACTGCAAGTCAGTTTCCAGAAGCTTCTCATTCACTGTTCCTCACCGGTGGACTGATCTTCTCATGCACACACACACACACACACACACACACACACACTGCGGACTCACTGCTGTCCTTCACACAACTCAAACGTCATCATCTGTTCTGAGATCAGTGTCAGCCGCCGCTCATCATCCTCATCTTCAGGGCAGTGCTGTGCAATGTGTGTGTGTGTGTGTGCAGTGTTGGGGAGTAACGGAATACATGTACCGGCGGTACGTATTTAGAATACTATTCTTGAGTAACTGTATTCCGTTACAGTTACTATTTTTAAACAGGGTATTTAGAATACAGTTACTTTCCTAATACCATTGGAATACTTCGGGCGATGCGTGTCTGGCCCATAACAATATTACTAAATTGCCGCCGAAACCATAGAAACAGAAGCTACACTCCCGACTGGAGTATGGAGATGGGGGCGCGCGAACCCGCGAACTGTAGAGCGGGGAGGTTGCGCGCGAGCACATGCACCAGGTTACAAGCCGGACTGTACCAAAGTGCTGCGAACTGAAGAGCGGGGAGGGTGCGGTGGGGGCGCGCGAACTGAAGAGCGGGGAGGTTGCGCGCAAACTGAAGAGCACGCGCACATGCACCAGGTTTCAGGCCAGACTGAACCAAAGTGCTGAGGGGGGTGGAATTCCGGGAGTTTTCTGGGAGACAGAACAATACGGGAGATGGGTCTGAAATACGGGAGACTCCCGGGAAAAACGGGAGTGTTGGCAGGTATGCTCAAAGCCCTCTTCATCAAGTACAACACTACATTGCCATCAAGTGCTCCTGTGACTCTTCAGCCAGGGAGGACTTATTTTTACTCCTCATCGCAACAGAATGACAGATAAGCACTTCCAAATGTCTCTATTGCTGCACTACAACCGCCTTTACTTGTCTGTTGATTAGGAAAGCATAGGTAGTGTTACGGTCCGTTGCAGGGTTCAGAGGGGGAAAAACAAAGATCGGATCCAAACACAGCATTTAGGATTTAATGAAAAACAAAACAGGAACACTAAAACAGGGCAACACAAACCAGGAACAACCGGACATCATATGAGTAACGCAAAATACAACAGACAACGAGAGGGGCACACAAACTGAAATATATAGTCCTGATAATGAGTGTCAAATGAGCCGCAGCTGTGAATGTGAATGTGTGTGTGTGTGAGAGAGAGAGAGAGTGTCTTGATGACGGTCAGCTGGAGCAGGTGAGTGAGTGTGTGTGTGTGTGTGTGTGTGTGTGTGTGTGTGTGTGTGTGTGTGTGTGTGTGTGTGTGTGTGTGTGTGGCATGACTGAATATGTACTCCATGTGAGGCAGGATTTGTAGTTAAGTGAATGTGAGTCTGTATATCAGCGATCTCTGATTGAAGCTCGCTGGTGACCGTGATAAGTAGTTAGGTACTGTAGATAGGTGGCTACTGGCTAATATGTTTGACTTAAAACAAAACTTGTTCATTTTGAAGTTTACATTTTTGTAAAGCAAACACATTTTGCATTCTTCTAATTTTTGCAATATTGTTCTAGGTGAGAAGTTTTTATAATAGAAATTAAAATGTTGGCTTGAACCTGTTACATTACCTTGGTTTTACATAAACTATTTTGAAGTTTTTCTTTTCTTATAGCTGATATTTTTCTGTGCAGACTGTGAAATACAAAGGGTAAGCAAAATGCATATTATATACATATACTGTATATTACAGACAGTAATGCTGTCTATGTTCAAGCACTTTTTATCTTTATTACAGAAACAGAAATTGAATTTGTTGACACTTTGATAAATAAACATTATTCAATAAACATAATTATATTGTTTTATTTATTTTTCCCTGTCAGTCAATAATGTTTAGCATTAGAGGCCCTTTTCTTGCAGAAATTGCTACCAACACATAGTGTGACACTTAATAGACTTGAAGGCTGTTTTCAAGGGGAAGGATTCCAAGTATTCCAAGTATTTAGAATACAGTACCAGGATTAAGCAAAGTAACGGAATACATTACAAAATACATTTTAAAGCAGGTATTCTGTATTCTGTAACTAAATACATTTACAAAGTATTCTCCCCAACACTGGTGGTGTGTGTGTGGTGACGTCTGCAGTAAGCAATGAACACACACTCATGATCTAGTGTAAGATGGAGGTTTATTGAGTGTGTTCAGTGTGTGAGAGCATCATCACAGCATCACAGCGCTGTCAGAGCTGACATAAACACACTAACCTGCTGTCAAGAGGATAACTGTGGAGCGTCTGAGTCAGGAGCCCAGTGTGTGTGTGTGCCGTTCATCATCTGTCTGTGTGTGTGTGTGTGTGTGTGTGTGTGTGTGTTCATCTGACCCACAGCTCAGCGGAGCGGAACCCTAACCCTGAACAGAACTGATGATCATCACGAGCGGCTGATCGGCTGATGTGTGCGGCGTCTCTGCGGGTCACTTCCTCCTGCTCCCGGTGCCGGACAGGATCATCACCAGACGCAAGAAGATGTTGATGGTGTCGGTGTAGATGCCCAGAGACCTGTAGGAGCACAGCGGACACACACACACACACACACACACACACACACACACACACGTGACACACAGCTCATATAATCACAGCTGTTGGTGTGTGCAGAGATGTCGTGTGTGTGAGGAGACACTGACGCGTTTATGGGGTCGTATTTGTGGGCGCTGTACAGCGGGTGTGTTTCTGCGCGCTTGATGACCTTCTGTGTGTCGTAGAGCAGAAACAGACTGAAGAGCAGCAGACCGCCGTACACCGACACCGAGTACAGCCCCGCGCCCAGAGCAGTGGAGGGGGGCAGGAACATGGAGCCTGCGGAGCGGAGAGACCGTCAGCTGAACACACACACATGGTTGCACACACAGCATGTACGCACACACACATCTTACCCAGCGTGGATGCCAGCACCAGGCCGAGACCCACCGCCAGCGGGCCGCCCATATTGAGGAAGCGTTCGCTCGGAGCGCACACGGCCACCGTCGACAGGCCGCCCACAACACCTGCAGTGCACCACACGGCCCTTAGCATCAGCGGACCCCCGAGCAGAGTCAACGGGGCCACCACCGCCCCCAACACACCTGCACACACACAGACACGCACACACAGAACAGCTCAGACATCAGCAGTACCTGCACACACACAGACTACAGCGCCCTCTAGTGGTCATGAGGCAGACTTTATTCTAAAGCAGCAGATCCTGATTATTCTCTGCCTCCAGCAGGTGTGTGTGTGTGTGTGTGTGTGTGTGTGTGTATGTACCTGCATACAGAGCCCAGGACAGGTGTTTAGCGACGGGGCTGTGCTCATATGAGACGGATCTGACCAGAACACCAGCGCCGATCAGTGCAGCAACGGTGGCTCCGATGGCCTGAGGACAGAAGAGTCAGTACACCACAGAACCACACACACACACACACACACACACACACACACACACACACACACACACACACACACACACTGAATATAATGATGATTATACACTGCTATAGTCCTCTTTCAGTGTGGCTGTATGGAGGGCCCCACAGTGTCCTGCACCTTCCGCTGGGCTGCTCTGAGCTTCAGCCAGAGCAGCGGTCCTCAGCGGGGGTCCGCACTGTGTTCAGGGGTGTACGGAGTGTTTTTATGATGAAAACGTTCAGATGCAGAAATATACAGCGTCAGTGTTCCCGACCTGCCAGCTGTTATACTGTACTCCACAGCTCTTCAACACACACACACACACACACACACACACACACACACACACACACACACACACACACACACACACACACACACACACACCTGACTGCCTTTTTAAGAGCACATCATATTCCTGGCATGAATCTAGCAGGTGTGTGAGACATGCAAGGTCTGAATCTGACCAATAACAGTGTGTGACTGATGCTCTGCTGCTGATCTGCCCATGGAGCCGTTCATCCTTCACTGAGTCAGTGTGTGTGTGTGTGTGTGTGTGTGTGTGTGTGTGTGTGTGTGTGTGTGTGTAGTGTTCACCACGGTGTGTGTTCCTCTGTCATTTAAAATGCCTCTTTATTTTCACTTTGTGCCACTAATTAAATCAGTGTGTCAGTGGGACAGTACAGGAGGCTGTGTGTGTGTGTGTGTGTGTGTGTGTGTGTGTGTGTGTGTGTAAAACACTGGTGAAGTACATTAGTTTAGGCTGATTATATGTTTGAAAGAAAGAGGAAACGTTGACTTTAGTGATGACGAGGCTTCATTAAACAGCACAGGATCCGTCAGACACGGCGGGGAAACGCCTCACAGCAGCTGTTCTCCATCACATTAGATCAGTGTTGATGAAACACTCAGTCCAGCAGGGGGCGCTGATCAGCAGCAGGATCAGTTCAAAGACATTAAAAGTAAATAAAATAGATTAAAACACTCGCTTCAGAGCGGTCTGAATGTGTGTGTTTATACACATCAGCTGCTGACCGGACGCTCTGAGCATCCTCCCTGTGCACACACGCAAAGCATCATGGGTAATATTGCCTTCTAAGAAAAAGGTCTATATTGCTGCGCATCACCTCCTTGGTGTGTGTGTGTGTGTGTGTGTGTGTGTGTGTGTGTGTGTACCAGCCAGGAGTTGCTCATCATGATCCCCATGAGCACCGGGGTCCTGCTGATGGCCACGGCCGAGAGCGCCGTCAGGCCCACACTGCCCGCGAAATACAGGTATGTGGAGTGTATGCGGTCCCGCACGTACTGCGGCCAGATCCTGTACACACACACAGACACAGACAGATGATGAACAGCGCACACACACACACACACACACACACACACACACACACACACACACACACACACACACACACACACACACAGAGACTCTTACGCTGCCTTCTCGATGGCCCCGATCTCACTGGACATGCCGAGACCGTAATAACACAGAGCGCCCAAACCCACCGCAGCACCGCCCGCCAGCAGAACCCGACCCATACTGTCAACTGTGGAGGAGAACACACACAGACACACACACACACACACACACACACACACACACACACACACACACACACACACACACACACACACACACACACAGAAACACACACATCATCATCAGTATAACCCGACCCATACTGTCAACTGTGGAGGAGAACACACACACACACACACACACGCACGCACGCACGCACGCGCACGCACGCGCGCGCACGCACGCACGCACGCACGCACGCACGCACGCACGCACGCACACACACACACACGGCAACTAACGATTATTTCAATAATTGATTCATCTGCTGATTAGTTGTCGATTATTAGGAAAAGCATTAATTTCCCCCTTTATTCAATAAAGCTCATCTCTGAGCGGTTATTATAATAATACAATAAAAACCTCAGTAGTTTTGTCGTGTTTGCAGAAAGAAAACTCTTAAATCAAGACACACACAGCAGAGGAACAGCAGAAATTATGTTGTCTTCTGAAAACTCCTCCTCCAAATGAAGTGACTGTTTATTTAAATCAGGCTGAATATTCTCAGACTTCTTCATAGACCTGTGACAGGCTGCCCCAATGCTGACATCACCAGTCAACCTGTCTTTATTTGATACTGGTGCAAAAATTCACAAAGTGTTCATATGAATATGTAGATCCATACGGCAGACCAGATAACTTTATAGCGTTAGCTAGTTAGTGACATTGTGCAGCATTTCCATTCCGCTAGCTTAATTACCTTCATATTTCATTATGTATGATGAAGCATACAATTTAAATCCTTTGGCCAAGTTGGTGGCCGCACATTTAGATGATAATGAGCGTATTCGGTGGACATCTGTGATGCTTAACTTTGGTAGTTCCTGGAGGCTTCTAGTATAAAACAACGCCAAATTAGCGGAGAGTGAAAAAATGGAGGTGTTCTGCCCAGGTTGATTGGAACGCGAAAGTTGCGCATATATCCTATTATATAACGTATAAAACGCTACTTACTACTTTCAATAACAAACCGCTGGCGCATATGAAATAGCGATGAGCGGAAGTGTTCTACCCAGGGATCCGGTTTGGTCACGTGACGTTCGACATATACCCTATGGGGTCAGAGAAATAACCTTAATGAGAGATAATCTAGACAGAAGTTACGCATCTCTTCATTTGCTCATGCCATTTCTCTTGTCTCGTCTTGATTTAAGATATTTTAGATATTTGGACTGGAAACGAGACGACATGTCTGAGTGAGAAAAGCTTTATTTGCAGTGCAGCTATACACGACAACAGATGGAGAAATGAAGGATCCAGAAGAGGCGAGAGAATAAACACGAGTCTTGAGTCTGGCAGTGCAGAGTAACTCCTCCACCGCTGCTTCACTGCTGAGTTTAAAGGACTCTATCTGGCCCTGGGAGTAGCGTTGGGTATCGTGTGGGGTTATTTCGATACCGGTGCTAAATCGATACTTTTAAAACGGTACCACTGCCAAACGGTGCCTGAACCCATACCTTTCAGCCACAAAATTCATTCATTCATTCATTTTCTTGTCGGCTTTGTCCCTTGCGGGGTCGCCACAGCGGAATGAACCGCCAACTTATCCAGCACAATTTACGCAGCGGATGCCCTTCCAGCCGCAACCCATCTCTGGGAACAGCCACAAAATTATTTGACAAAAAAAAATTATTTTAATCATTATAATTGAACACTATAAATATATTATAATAAGTTTAAAGTAAACATCAGTTCATATTTTATATATTTGAATTGCATTAATATATTCCTGTTGATCATTTGTTTGTTAGCATGAAGGCAAGATGTGCATTATGCTGTTAACATTACATTAGCTTACTGCTAACCTGTGGAACGGCTGTCATCAAAATCAGGGAACAGCTTTTATCTGGGGTTTGGGCTTGTGACTATTTTAACGTGGACATCAGTGATCTAATGATTTGCCTTAAGCTCCGGGTCGCAGAGCACATTACTCGCAGGCTATTCCGGCTCGGATGCGTCGGCGTCGGCTCGATTGACTTGGGCCGGAATCGGGCAGTGAGTCCATAGGCTACGAGTAGGTACAGCAGACGGAGTCGGGCCGAGGGGTAAGTCTCCAGCAGGTGAGAGTCTAGCTGGAACTGGCCCGAGTGTATTTTGCTATCTGGGTGGTTAGGAATGTATCAGCAAACTGATAAAGCGAATTACCGAATAAACAGTGCTCCACCAGATCCTGTATGTCAGAAACTCTAGTTTACTGCTGAGCAACTCATTTTATCATGGTGAAATAACGCAGTAATGGAATAATAACACTTCAGTCTCCTGCCGAAGCTCCGACGTCTGCTTTGAGAAACTGTCAATCACAGCTGTCAATCACGAGGACACGCCCAACATTAAATTACTGCTCAAAACATACAGAAATGAAGATCTGCACCCATATCAGCCGATAACCAGAGCATTAACTGACCAGAGCCATCTTTCAGAACATTTTATTGCAAGTGTAATTAATGTTTGTATTTGGTCTCATGTCTCCTTCATTAACACGGAGGAGGCGGACTTTATGACTTGTACTGCAGCCAGCCCCCAGGGGGCGATCTAACGGCCGAGACCTTCACTCAAAAGCAGGCTTGTGGCACACTTGGTTCACCCTTGATGTTTCCGTGGCGACGCGTCATGTTTGTCACGTGACACAGCCACAGTAGCGCTGTGACAGATGTGTCCCTTTATTATGCTTTTCCTTTTTAATAAATAGTATTCAAATGCTTGCTCATCATGTCATCAACTACCTGATATTCCAGTTCACAAACACGTGTGAGTGAGTGTTTTTAAAGGCAGTATAGATGATCTTGATCTATAACATGAGATGGGCATCGCCATGTTTACTTGCGGCCGCACGCATGCCTCATTGATAAAGGCAGAACACGCAGGATTCAGCACGTACATTCATCAGTTACTCTCCAAATGCATGCAGACAAGTGTCTGACCAGCTGAGAGAGGAATAGACTGAACTGTGCTGTTACTTTCACTGTGTGTGTCTGATATGAATAAAACAAATCTGCACATTATATCTGAACGGATTATTGGACTTCCACAGCCTGTCTTGTGTGTTTGACAAACTCTAGATGTGCTGTTTTACTAGTACTTCTGAGTATTTACATGTCTAAAACATAAAATAAGCATTGGGTGGTTAAAACACTGCATAACTGTGATAATATGACGCGTCTTCCTCTGGCTCAGTGCCAGCCATCGCACCAAAGCTCAGTTTGACTTTTTCAGTTGCCGCTCTAAGGGTTAACGAGCTAATGCTAACTTGTCAAGCTAGATGAAGAGTAAACACAGCAGCAGCAGCAGCAGGGACATCACACTCCTCACTCCAAAACGGAACAGAAGCAGGATTCTGTAGTGATTTACCCTGCTGTTGAACTCCTTTCCTCCTCATCCCTGTCTATGGACGCTGAACTCTGCATCAGTGTGTGAGAGAGACTGTGTTCACTCCGCTCCGCGCTCAACTAAACTGTTTTTTAATAATCAAATGTCTCCACATCGCGCGACACGACAAATCCATTATGAAAATCTTTGCCAACACTTTTTATCAATTTAATCGATTCGTTGTTGCAGCCCTAACACACACACAGACTAACCCAGCGCTGACCCAGGATCAGCAGCTCACCTCTGCTGGCAGTGTGTGTGTTCTGGAGCGCGGCGTCCTGCAGCTGCTCTTTAGGGGTTCTGGCCCTGCGGAGCCCCAGCCTGACCTTGCTGGAGAAACCCTGCTGGAGGAACACACACACACACTCATCAGTACACACACACACAGACACACACACTCATCAGTACACACACTCTCTCTCTCTCTTGTGTACCTGCTGGGGCCTCATCATCAGTACAGGGCTCCTGATCAGAGCTCGGGGCCCCTGAGGGACAGCGGAGCGCAGGCCGAGCGGAGCCCGCAGACAGGAGAGACGACACAGGAGCATGACTGCAGGAACACACACACACACACACGCACACACACACGCACACACACACACGCACACGCACACACACACACACGACATCAGTGCAGAATAACTGGAGAAATCACAGTTCATGTTCAGATTCAGACTCATAAACAAGAGGAGACTCGAGAGTCCACAATTCCAGGAGAAACACTCCATCCGTGTACACACACACACACACACACACACACACACACACACACACGTTTGTTTTTGTGAAAAGTGGGTACATTACATAGGCTTCCATTCATTTTATACAGATCAAAGCGTATATGATATTGCCCTCACCCCACCCTACCCCTAAACCCAACCATCACAGGAGACAGTGTACAGCTTTACTCCTGAACAAACTCATCCTGTGTGATTTAGAAGCTTTTTGAGAAGTGAGGACGTCACCAATGTCCTCATATTTCACCTGCTTTTTGTAATACCTGTGTCATACCTATGTCATTATACAGATTTGTGTCCTGATATGTCACAAAAACACGTACACACACACACACACACACACTCACACTCTCTCTCTCTGACAGTTTATCGGAGTTTACTGAGGGTTTTGCAGCACAAACGCGTCTATCAGCAGATACATGAAGGTTCATTTCTGTGATGGTCCAGTGAAGAGTAACAGTAACGTTATCAGACTGACCGCAGATCAGAGAGTCACACTCACCGGTTTGTTGTTTACTTTCACCTCTGAGCAGCGTCTTCAGCACTGACGCAACCCGCAGAAAACTCCTTCCTGAAGGTTCGCCGTGACGTCACTAGCCGGTGACAGCCGCGCAATGCACCGTGGTACTTGAAGTTTGGAGTTCTTTGCTGTTTCCCTACACCAGTACACTAACATATCCCACTTGAAGCGTGAATGAAAGCGAGAGAGTGAACTGGGGCGCTCGGTAAACCGGAAGAGATGCTGTTTTGTTTGTGTTTTGCTCGCTGATAAATCCCTGATTAGATTTTAAGCTTCTTTGGTCAGACTCTATCATAGTTGAAGACTTGGCGAGCTGTCTATTAGTGATGAAACAAAATGATTTAGTGTAGTTTTTGTGTGGTGTATTCAGACATTATTTTGATTAAATAATAATTTATTAATAGCGGACTCTGGTGATTTAACTCCGGGCGCCATCTTGTGGTCAGACGCAGAACAACAAACACTTCATACACAAACACACTTCAGTGAACATGTATTACACACACACACACACACACACACACACACACACACACACACACACACACACACACACACACACACACACTATATAGTGTATAACTGCAGGATTTGTTCAAAAGATAATACACAACAAATTCATAAATAAACAAATAAATGAACTGCAACTAATAAACACCATTATACACTTTAATTAATTTACTAATAGCCAATATTCTGCTTTTGTTCGCTGGGTTAGGGTGGGTCAGATGAAGACCGGCGGTAAAACTGTTGGATGGTGAAGTCAGTAGTGAAAGTAAACCATTCAGACGGGCTCTGTGTCATTAAACATACTAGAAGAAAATACAACCCTGATACAGACATCACACAAACATCCTGGGTAAAAAGCAAGAAGGTCACTGGTTTGCATATTCTCCTCGTGTGTGTGTGTGTGTGTGTGTGACGTCCAGGTGCATTTCCCC
>CAIGQS010000188.1:47500-86377 GCA_903798195.1 Danio kyathit
GACAGTGTAAAGCAGAAACTGCAGCTCTCACTGGGCCTCAGAGATCTGCTGCTGCTTTATTGTGTTTGTTGGTGATGTTTTGGTTTCTTAAATTTGTCCAAGACAGAACTGGTCTCTGCCTGTGGTCCACACACACACACACACACACACACACACACACACACACACACACACACACACACACACACACACACACACCTCTGCTGTATAATTATCTCCAACAGACCAGCATCTGCTTATTTCTCACACTCAGACTCTGTCTCTGTCCTCATCTGATGTTGCTCTGCTGTCTCTGTGATGGTCTGTGCTGTTCTTCAGACGGGACACTTTTAGGCTCAATACTGTACATACAGAACGCTTCAGATGTGTTATTATAATCAAAGTCTTTACACGGTTGTTCTCATGTGTTTAACGGTTAGTGAGAGTTCAACAGCAGCTCAGCGGTGTTCAGCTCTCTCTGCTCACATTTATAATTATTCTACATCAGTGATATTTCACATGCGCTGATGGGTGTTTACTGCAGCCTGCACTGATCCAGGACCAGCTCAGATTCTGCTGGTGATGTTAATAATGACTCCTGTATTTCTGGAAAGTTTTCAGCTCTTAATGTAACCCTGTGCAGTGGTCAGCGAGGCGTAATCAGTGTTTACTGTGCAGTCACTATTATTAATGCTCTGTGTTTGTCTACATGCACCACAGTATGATAGGCCTGGCCTATAGCAGGGCATTTACAACACTCTGAGCACACTAATAACACTGCAGTGAAGACTGAGTTAATGAATCAAGCTATATTAATGAGAAATGATCAGACGACAGCAGAATTACTGTAATGTGTGTTTGCGTGTGTCGCTGTAACGCTTGTGTTGTGTGTTTTATTTCAGTCAAAACAGAGGAAAAGGATGAAGGAATGATCTGCGTGCGCTGAGCCTCACACACAAGAATGCGCATTAAATACACCATTTCTGTCATCTTTATCGTGGCTTTGGTCATCATAGAAAAGGAAAACAACATTATTTCCAAGTAGGTACATCAGCAGTTGTGTTTAATTATGAGAGGACGATCAGTGGCGCAGTAGGTAGTGCTGTCACCTCACAGCAAGAAGGCCGCTGGTTTGAGCCTCGGCTGGGTCAGTTGGCGTTTCTGTGTGGAGTTTGCATGTTCTCCCCGTGTTGGTGTGGGTTTCCTCCGGGTGCTCCGGTTTCCCCCACAGTCCAAACACATGCACTATAGGGGAATTGATCAACTAAATTGGCTGTAGTGTATGAGTGTGAATGAGTGTGTTTGGATGTTTCCCAGAGATGGGTTGCAGCTGGAAGGGCATCCGCTGCGTAAAACATGTGCTGGATAGGTTGGCGGTTCATTCCGCTGTGGCGACCCTGGACTAATGTCCGGCTGTGTAACACTGTTCTCCAGAACAGATGCAGAGGTCGACAATAGATCAGACATCAGGTGGTCAGTTCAGGATCTAGTGTGGGTCAGAGAGACACTGGCCCCGGATGAGTCTGGTCGGCTCCTGTAGGGCCCCGGTTCCCTGATTCACTGCTGATTTATATTGAAGCTTCTCTTCAGTGCAGTCCAGCACTCGATGATGCTGTAACTGCGACTAGATTCAGCGCTTTCATCATCGTCTGCTTTGTTAGAGTAATGTTGATTGGCACGATTACTTTCAGACAAAAAGATTTGGTTTGATTCTGTCAGTATTTGGTTTTCTGCTGACATATTAGGACAGAATGACTTTAATATGTTTAGCAGTCAGCAACAATTGATCACAGTAATAACCATAATCAGTCATTAAACATTCAGTCTTATTGTGTGTAAAGTAGAAGACTGCAGTGTTGAGGAGAGGAACCCGCTTCAGTGTTGATGGTGTGCTCTGTGTTTAGGGTGTCTGATAAACTGACTCCAAGGCTGACCCCGCTGACCCCAAGGCTGACCCCGGTGACCCCTCTGCCATCCATCAATGTCTCGGAGCAGCTGCAGAGCTCCACCGGCCTGCTCCTGGACAGCGCGGCGGGGCAGAGGCATGTGCTCCTGCTGGCCGGCACCCGCACCGGCTCCTCCTTTGTGGGCGAGTTCTTTAACCAGCTGGGCCCCGAGGTGTTCTACCTGTTCGAGCCACTGTGGCACGTGGAGCGCATGCTGACGGTGGAGAGCGGTGGCACTAACGCGAGCGTGGCAGCGCCGGCGTACCGGGACGTCCTGCGGCAGCTGCTCCTGTGCAACTTCTCTCTGCTGGAGGACTTCATGGAGCCGCGGCCACAGGAGCACGTCACCGCTGCGCTGTTCCGCCGCGAGTCCAGCCGCGCACTGTGTGAAGAGCCCGTCTGCACGCCGCCGGCCCGGAGAGAGTTCGAGCGCTACCGCTGCCGGGAGCGCCGCTGCGGCCCGCTCAACCTGACGCTGGCTGGACAGTCCTGTCTGCAGAGGCGGCACCGCGCCATCAAGACGGTGCGGGTGCGGCAGCTGGAGACGCTGCGCCCGCTGGCTGAGGACCCGCGGCTGCACATGCGCTTCATCCAGCTGGTGCGGGACCCACGTGCCGTCCTGGCGTCCCGCATGGTGGCGTTCTCCAGCAGGTACCGCAGCTGGCAACGCTGGGCCGCAGGCGAGGAGCTGCCACTGGACCAGGACGAGGTGCGCAAACTCAGAGCCAACTGTGACAATATCCGCATGTCAGCCGAGCTCGGGCTCCAGCAGCCGGCGTGGCTTCGCGGGCGCTACATGCTAGTGCGCTATGAGGACATTGCACGGTTCCCCATGCGCAAAGCTGCAGAGATGTATGCCTTCACTGGGATCCCCTTCACAGCGCAGGCGGAGCAGTGGATCCTCAAGAACACGCAGGCGTCGCAGGAGGCCAGCGGCGTCTACTCCACCCAGAAGAACTCCTCGCAGCAGGTGGAGAAGTGGAGGCGCAGCGTGAGCTTCCGGCTGGTGCAGCTGGTGCAGGAGGAGTGCAGCGCCACCATGAGGCTGTTCGGCTACAGACCCGCAGAGAACCAGCAGATGCTGAGCGACACATCTCTGAGTCTGATCGAGGACAGAACATTCCTGTGACTGAAGGATATTCCCGTCCACACCTGCAGCAGTATTGGAGGACCAGTGTGTGTGTGTGTGTGTGTGTGTGGAGGGTGTCTGTGTGTGTGTGTGTGTGTGTGGAGGATGTCTGTGTGTGTTTGTGTATAATCTGTTTTTCATTTGAAAAGCAGAAAATATAATGAAGAATGAGCTGTTTTCTACAGTGTGTGTGTGTGTGTGTGTGTGTGTGTGTGTGTGTGTTTCTGCAGCTGGTTTGCAGAACTCTATGATCTGGATCCTCTGATTTCACCAGTGTTGTCGTCTTCATTAAGGGCTCTTTTTTAATCTTTTTATAATTATATTCTCACTCCAGTTGTAAGCCTCGTCTCTCCTTTACACACACCTCACACACACCTCACACACACCTCACACACTCCTCAAAGGAGAAATAAAGTTTACCTCGTTTTGCCTTAAGGGTTGTGGTGTTTTCTGTGTTGTAGACATTATTGTAGTGGATGTGTTTGGAGAGCTGGATGTGTGTGTGTGTGTGTGTGTGTGTGTGTGTGTGTGTGTGTGAACAGCTCTCTCTCTGCTCTGCGGGACTCAGGAATCCTGTCGCGGGAGGAGTCGCGTTTCTGTTTTAGTTGTTTCTAAATCTGCAAGTGCTCATTACTGCTACAGTCCAGGAAAACACACCGACCTCAGCCACGGCCCAAGAACACTTGGTAGTGTACACTGCAGTGTGTGTTCTGTGGTGTGTGTGTGCTGGGTTAAAGGATCTGCTCACTGTGCTGCGGATAATCAGCTGTTTGCTTTATTACTGAGCTGTCTGCTATTTACAGCGCCAGCGGAACCATACATGCTCATTACACACACACACACACACACACACACACACACACACACACACACACACACACACACACACACACACACACACTGCCCCTCCTGTGTGCGGTGCAGACTGGGGCACGAAGCTGGCCTCGCCCTCCACCCACACACACATGCACGCGCACACACACACACACACACAGGCACACGCACACACACAGTGGCATACAAACACATACACACTCTCACTCTCACTCACAGATACACACTCACTGCACACACAGGCACATGCACACACTCACGCACACACACACACACACACACACACACACACACACACACACACACACACACACACACACACACACACACACCTAATGCAGCATTGATCAGCCCATGCAGACACACAGCAGAGCATCAGGGGAGGATGAGGATGAGGGCGCTTTAGACTGCTGTGATGAGCAGGGTCTGAGGGTGTGTTTGTGTGTGTGTGTGTGTGTGTGTGTGTGTGTGTGTGTGTGTGTGTGTGTGAGTGTGTGGTCAGAGCAAATATAGCAGCGCACCAGCGTCCTCCACCGTCTCTGAGCTCTGTTCCTCAGATGTGCAGCCTGTCATTAATCTCCTCCACCCAGCAGAACCACATCAGATCCACAGCGCTGCAGTCTAAACACACGCAGAACAGCAGAACACACACACACACACACACACACACACACACACACACACACACACACACACACACACACACACACACACACACACACACACACACACTGCAGTGTGCTTTGAGCACATACCCACATGAGAGCTGTGCACACCGGCTGTTCATCACGGATCTCCTGCTGGATCTACTCTCACTATATTTGTTAAACGTGATATTAATTCATCTTGTTGTCGATATATTCCCCGACTTTGGTCTTCTGAATCTATTACTTGTTCTTGGGTAACGTGCTTTGGCTGAGCGCAAAGATAAGTTATGTTCATATATTAATGTAACCACACTGATTCTGCACATTGACTGATTACTTGCCTTTATTTCCTATATTGTATAAACTTATTGTGCGTTATACTTTTATAATGGCCATTCTTGATTATTAAACTGATATTCAGATAAAGAGAGGGTTTGTTTCGTAATTTCACTGAAAATGAAAGGAGGCAGTGATGTTATAGGCTCGGTTTTGTTATAAATATGCATGAAGATGCCGGTCATCATGCAGCTACACGACGCCTCAACACTTTTGATGTCTGTTAAGTTGCTAATATCAAAATGAAAATAGGCAGTTCCTCACATCATGTTTTCATTTTATTGTTAAGAGCCAGCAAAGCAAAGCCAGGGTGATGTGAGGAGTTTGTTTTCTGAACTTACAAGGAGAGGATGCAGGACTGAACTGTGTGTAGGCTACTAGTTTTTCCCAGTTGTTTACACACCATGACTTGTACTTCAGACACAATGACTACAACATGTAACTGATGCACCAACCCCCTGAACCAATTCTGCTCAACTACAAGCACAATTCCTGCTTTACACTCTAATTGCAGATTTAAATCACTACACACAATTCTCTGCATTTGGCACAATCTTCATGCAGAAAATCTCTTGTTTTCACAAAGAACACACTGTCATTCAGAATTGTAAAGTCAGTTGTCCTACTTTACACACTAACTCATCACACAGGTAAACACCTGTCACACATAATCGCAGTTTAGAAATCAGAGCTCATCTCATATTCTCCATTTCTCAATCTTATTGAGGAATTTTTTTCTGCCTGGGGATGGAAAGTTTATGACCGATATCCACACTTTTATTTATTTATTTATTTATTTATTTTTACTGTAACTGTATTCTGTTAATACTTCGGTTGATGGCATATATAGACCACATTATGTGCAACTTTGTGTTGGTTGGGATGTACACTGTTTTGTGGGAAAAATACAGTAAAATATATTTGGTACCGTGTATTTGTGTGTTTTGTATAAAAACAATTTTCTAAAATATTTTACAATGCACTTATATAGGCTTATGTACTGTCTGCAGTAATTGTAACACTGAACAAAAAAAGGCTCACAGTAAGTCATTATGATGAATGGAGAAGAAGTGGTCAGAGTGTTTAACATTAAGCACATCAGTGTTCAACTGGTTCTTATAAATGTCTATTCATGTGATGGTTTGTGTGTGTCATTTGAAAACAAAACACCATTTTGAGAAGAAAGTACATCGTTTTGAATGTAAAGTTTCATTTTGCACGAGAATTGAAGGGTTTTGCCCAATATGTGTTTGTTTTGTGATTTGTGTGTAGAGTTCTGACAATATGAGACATGCTTTCAGAAAATGTGTGTAAACAATTGGAAAAAACTGTAATATTGAGGGAAAAGCTCCAATCAGAGAGGCCAATGTCTGCATTTTTCAGATGTCTCTGTTTTCCCCCATCCACACTGAGACGGAGCAGCAGCATTTTAAAATGAAAACGGCCTCCCCAGCGTTTCCAAAACGCTCCGTTTCCAGGGCTCAAAAACTCCGGCGTAGTGTGGACGTATGGCGTAACCGTAGCAAAACTTATGCGTTTAAAAACTAAAACGTATTCATGTAAACGGGGCCTAAAGCCTGGTTTATACTTCTGCGTCAAGTGATCTGCGTGACTTACGGCGCAAGCCTCGCGCGTCGCCGTGCATTTATACTTCTGCTGCTGTTTCTGTTGCTCTGCAATACACTTCTGAAACACTAGCTGGCAGTAGGTGTTTATGTTTCTCTGTGTCGAGTTTCTTCGCTGGCTTTTTGTTATTTATAAACGCTTCCTTAATGTACAAGTGGCTCAAACTCGCTCATTTTGAGGCGGGAACCGGCGGACGAGCAACAACTTTAATCATGAGGTAAACACAAAACAACACTCTCCATCCGGAGCTCCTTCACAGGACTGCACACTTGTAAACACTCGCTGCATCGGGCGCGCGACTCTCACCTCCGCCCACACTCGTCAGCGCTACCAAGCCAACCAATCACAGAGCTTGCGCCATGCGTACGCGTTACATTTTTTGACAGGTGCGCGTCAACGATGCCGACGTCCACAGCGAGGGGCTATGCGTCCACGCGTAGGCTGCGCCGTAGCATACGCGTGCGCTTGACGCTGAAGTATAAATCGGCCTTTAGGCAGTTTGCAGAGGAAGGAAACACCACTGACTCGCCTTCAAGAGTCTTCAGCGCAATACACAACCTGTTCAAACAAGAGTCAAAGGCTGTCCAGTGTCTCAGACTGAAGGAGAACATGTTCTTTTAACTGTGTGTGTGTGTGTGTGTGTGTGTGTGTCAGCATCGAGTTGTGTTTATTTGTGTTTCCTTCCTCTCAGACACCCAGCAGCTCTTCTGTTTCTCGCTCTTCTCCACATTCACAGCCACTCTCTGTTTATCTTTTCACTCAGAATAGATTTCACTGCAAACTCTTCACATTCTCTTGGTGTGTGTGTGTGTGTGTGTGTGTGTGTGCCATGCTGTTAGTGGTGAACAACTGACCTCCGGAAGCAGAAACCGCAGCTGTTTCTGGAGCTCAGAGTGGACTGCATTGTAAAATATTTCAGAATATTGTTTTTATACAAAACACACAAACACACGGTACCAAATATATTTTACTGCTTTTTTCCACAAAAACAGCGTACACAGTGTTCATCCCAACCAACACAAAGTTGCACATAACGTGGTCTACATATAACAGAAGTATTTACTGAATACAGTTACAGTAATAGAATAAAAAAGTGTGTTCGGTCGCACTTTCCATCCCCAGGCAGAAAAAAATTCCTCAATAAGATTGAGAAATGGAGAATATGAGATGAGCTCTGATTTCTAAACTGCGATTATGTGTGACAGGTGTTTACCTGTGTGATGAGTTAGTGTGTAAAGTAGGACAACTGACTTTACAATTCTGAATGACAGTGTGTTCCTTGTGAAAACAAGAGATTTTCTGCATGAAGATTGTGCCAAATGCAGAGAATTGTGTGTAGTGTTTTAAAAAAAAAAGTGTGATTTAAATCTGCAATTAGAGTGTAAAGCAGGAATTGTGCTTGTAGTTGAGCAAAATTGGTTCAGGGGGTTGGTGCATCGAATTCTATACAGAATTTCCTGTCAAGGACAATAAAGTTACTGCTACTACGACTACTGTCACTCAACCAGGTAACTATATATTGCACATCCAATTTCCAGCTGCTTCCTGACTTATTAGATATGCAGTAGTATGTAGATGGAGATTTACACTGTTACTTGTTAATGACCACTGAAGTTTACTTTTGTTTTAATCAGCAAGTTGAAGACAAGGGAGATGCGGTGATCCACTGTCTGCTTTCCTACCTGGGAGAATCATCTCAGGAGCTCATTGAAGGGCATGAAGATCATTGTACTGGGCAGTACTACAGAAGAGGAAGATTCCAACATAGATAAGCCCATCATTCTGTCTGAAAAGACTTTTTAAATTTGTTTATTGAGAAGTTTAATTCAAATTAAAGTACTGAATGGAAATGTCTGGTAATGTTTTTAATTAAGAAACAGTTGCAATGCATCAACGGATTTTATTTAACATTTTGAAGTAAAGTTTACTCAGAATAACTAAAAAAACTATAACTGGGAATATTGGGTAAAAAAAGTAATATATTTAAATGTACAACTTAAGTAAATTTTACAAACAAAAAGGCAATACAATTTACTTAGAATTTCCCAAGTAAATTTAACTTAACATTTCTAATTAAATGTACTAATAATTTTGGTAAGTCTTTTACTTGGCAAAGCTTATAAGACTACGTCGAATAGTTCGGACTGCTGAGCGAATCATTGGTACAGCCCTCCCTACTCTCCAAGAACTGTACTTATCCAGAGCGAGCAGAAGGCCTGCCAAAATCACTCTGGACCCCTCACACCCAGCACACTGCCTGTTTGAACTGTCACCTTCTGGTCGACGCTACAGAGAACTGCGCACCAGAACAGCCCGACACAGAAACAGTTTCTTCCCTCAGGCAATCCATCTCATGAACACTTGATGATAGTAATTGCGGAACCAACATCACTACCTGCTATACACTTTTATACACACACACTTATTTAACAACACACTTTACATGCCAATTTGCACATAACAGCTGCACATATTATGTTGTATGTAGTAATATAGCTGTACATACACTTGTCAATTTGTATATTTGCATTCACCTTTTAAATTATATTTATTGTCTGTTTTTTAGTCCTGCCTGTAATTCTGTTGCACTGTAGAAGCTCTGTCACCAAAACTAATTCCTCGGATGTGTGAACATACCTGGCAACAGGGGCGTAGCAACCATTTTAAAAGTGGGGGGGACAGCTGTACGGTGATGTCACCCAAAAGTGATTAATGGAATGTGTGATTTGTGTGTGTGTGTGTGTGTGTGTGTGGGGGGGGGGGGGATATTTACTGTATATTTTTGATTGTCTACTACACAACAAGACTAATTATTCCAACTTTCGTAGTAAACATAACCTAGTTAAGTCTTTAAATTACACTTTAATCTGAATCAAAGACTAAAATACTTAAAGGGACTTTGTCTGTATACAACCATCTTGCTAAATAACTAGTAAAATATACACAGACTGTCACCATGGGAAAGACAAAAAAGTAGTTATTAGAAATTAGTTGGTTAAAAGATTATGTTTAAAAACGTGTTGTAATAAATCATGTGTTGATGACTCTTTGTGTCATCATGACTGAAAACAAAAACGAATGAAAGCAAAACTAAACGAGTTGAATATGACTTTTATGAGCGTGACTGAAAACTAAACTGGATCAATGTGTGACATCTGTTCTTCGGCAGTTGCCGTCAGTGTGTAAGTTCAAGACTGCATTTCCTAACGTAAAACTATGTACAGTCAATTTCTGATTAATAATAACCTCTGCATAGCCGAGGACTTCCTATATTAAATGTTTTGAAACCGCTATTAAAAACAGAAGTGTTATATAATCAACAGTGGACATTTTGATAGTGTTTCACAACATGAACATGACTGAAGTTGAATCTTTTTATTACCTGTGTCAATTTGGGGGTTAACTTCTGAAATGAAGTGCGCAGCACCCTCACTGATAGCGAGAGCATGCGAAAGCAGAGAGAGCAAGTGCGTGCAAGAGCCGATGGCTGATCTCGCTTCTCCGTGGCGTTTTGACACAAAAATACGCGTCCAAATTTAGGGGGGCCAGAGGGGAGGCCAAGCTTGTTGACACGGGGGCACCGGCCCCCCTGCCCCCCTAGAACCGCCACTGCACGGATGTAATCGTCCTCTGCTTTTTTTTCTGGGGTGCATTTTTACTCCTGTCACCCAAACCGCAAAGTTAATGAATGAAGCTCGTGGCAGACGCTCAAAAGATTCGCGCTGTGATTGGCTGAGTGATCCTTCACTCAAATTAAGTAGCAAATCAGAGAACACGTGTGGTCGCTAGGTCAAATAAAAAGTGTGGGCGAGTCGGGGGACAGAATCACCTGTTTCTAAAAGTGAGGGGGACGTGTCCCCCCCGGTTGCTACGCCCCTGCCTGGCAATAAAGCTCTTTCTGATTCTGATTCTGATTCTATGGGACGAAAAGTGCAGCGTGACCACGGTCTGAGTTTGACAGCCCTGCGTTAAGTAGTGGTGTTGATATGAGGGGTGTGTGATTTGAATTCGGGTGACTGGAAATGTGCAGTGTTTGTAAATGGATCTGGTGGTTCGTTTGTGTTGAACAGAAGAAAAAAATAGCACAAACTGGTTTGTAACTACTGGAGAGAGAGTAACAGTGTAATGCACAGGCTGGATCGCTGGTGATCGTGACAAATAGTATCTTTATTTTTGTGAAATATCTCTTTAAATACTGTGACAGTATGAGGGCTGGTTGTGTTTGTTTATAGTTTAGTAGTATAAAGGTGGTAGTTCCCATGTTTCAGTATTTATGATAAAGCAGGCTGAAGGGCAGCGGTCTAATCTCTGTCAATGTTTACTCAGCTCGTCTGATCATTCAGATCATTTAAGGTCAGCGTGTTTATGATGTGCACTGATCTAAACTAGAAAATTCAAGCATTTGTGCTGTTACGATAGGAAGTGACAGGCATTAATGTATTGTGCCGCTAGAAGGACACAGTCAGTTTTTTCCCCTAGTAAATATTGCAGTTGTGTTTTATTGTCTGACTCAGTGAATTGTGGGTAAATGCTCTGTAGTTTGGGGTAGAATGTTTCTCTGATGTGCTGATAGTTTGTGCAGCGGGTGAGGAAGTGTTCCTCCGTCTCCACCTCTGCCTGGGCACAGTGTGGCCAGATGCGGCTCTCTCTGGGTTGCCAGTTCTGTCTGTATCGGCCCGTCTCTACAGTCAGACTGTGAGCACTCAGCCTGTATTTGGTCATTGTTGTTCTTAATTTACTGTCCTTTACTGCGCTCAGATATGTTGCTGTGGTATAATCTCTATTTAGGTCTAAATAACATTGAAGTTTACTTTGTTTTGCTGCTGCTTCATTCCAGTAAGTCAGATACTCTTCTTTTCGTGCACTTATCATCTGATTGGGCTTAATTCTGTGGATGAGCATGTCTGTGTTCTGATGCTGCCTGCTGTTAGTCATAATTGTTGTGTTGGTTTGTGTTTGCAGCTTCAGGACCATCTGAATCAGGGGGCTTTTTTCAATGTCCATTTCTTGGTTTTTGAGGGTTTTATAATGATAAGAGTTGGGGTCACTCATTTGAATGTGTTTCCAGAATGTGACGGCTGGTTTCTCAATGCGCACGAGTAGAGGATACTGGCCTAATTCTGCCCTGCATGCATTGCTGGGTGTGTTCCTCTGTACCCTGAGGATGCTCCTACAGAACTCTGCATGTAGGCTTTCAATTGGATTCTTATCCCACTTATCAAACTCATGACTGAGGAGAGGACCCCACACTTCACTCCGGTATAGCACTATCGGTTCAATCACCGACTGGAACATTTTGAGCCAGATTCGAATTGGAATATTCAATTTCACTAACCAGGTAATGTGTAATCAGCTTCTCGAGGTTCTCAGACAGGTACACAATCAGACAGCGTATCACCACCTCCCAGCGAATGTCCACACTGTGAGTGCAAACAGAAAAACATATATAAATAAATTGTAATATTTTAAAATGCATTGCATGGCAATGACAGTGAACATCTAAGATTTAAATGCTAATACAGGCAAGCAGAATTTTCAGTAAACAATACCTGCTCCAGCAATTTCATCACATCACAGATTTTGCATCCTGCACTTCCTCCCTTTTTGTGAAATCAATGGAAGAGCTGTTCTGTGTAATTGTCAAAAATTTCAATGAAGGTAGACTCCACATCAGCAGCCGTCAATCCTTTGAATTCTTCTTTGATCTTAAAAAAAAAATAGAAAATTAACAAATTGTAGACTTTCATTTTTAATTAAATCGAAAAAACAATGCAAAAACAAACAAACAAACAAACAAACAAAAACCAAACATTACAATAAAACTTTCACGTTTTCAGAAGTCAGGTGGTACTGACATTTTTGCAATGAGAGTATACCAGCATTTCCCACCATTGTGTTCACATGCTCAACAGTGTTTGGGCACAATGATAATCGTTTAAAGCTCAGTAAAAAGCACCTTAACAGATACAAACAGGAGCAAATATGTAATAGATCAGCTGACAGACCTGGCGTCAAATACTCCTGTGTGCATCAGTGTAAGAGCATGGTGAAGAGTGTGATGCAGTGATCATTTTAGATTTGTCTTGATCAATCACAAAAATATCTGTTGAGTGTGTGAACACAATAGCAAATCAATTTTACATTTCAGATCTGATGTCAGTACTTCTGACAAAATTACAGATAAAATACCTGACTTAAATGAAAATGTGCAGGCAATCTTTGCATCAGCAGGTCGATGGGTGGGCTGTCCTCCACTATTTCCTAAAATAAAGATCTGGAATCTGGAATGACAATCACAACATGGCTATGAAAAGTGTCTGACCAAAGAGTCGTGATCTAATCTGTAATGTTTTAAGAGGTCTCCTTTTCTTAGACCTTCTTTACAACACAATTTGCATTGCCAATTAATTTAACCAGAGATGGGAAGTAACGAAGTACAAATACTTCATTACTGTACTTAAGTAGTTTTTTCTGGTATCAGTACTTTACTTCACTACTTATTTTTTGGACAACTTGTTACTTTTACACAAATATCTGTACTTTCTACTCCTTACATTTTTTAAACCACCGTCGTTACTTTAGTTTTCATGTGTTTGGTGGCACGATCTATATTATTTCTTGTCATTGTGCAATATGCGCATTTTTGATGCAGTCAATCTTTTCTTCCTCATTGCGCGCTGCACTGTACATGCGGCCTTTTCAAGGCTATCGCGCACCGTACGTGGGCTAGTTTATGAAGATTACTATGAGAAATGCTAGGATGACTACGCAGACGTGACAGAGGGAGTTGACGAATTTAACTTGACTGATGCTGTCCTATTTACACAGTAATAAGACACCTTTTGCTCGATCTGATCACAGGTAAATAAGAGAGACACATTCCATTTCAAAAACATGCCGTTTCAATGCTTAAGCCTTTTGTCACCTTCCGGCCTTACTACACTGATTTTCTCTTGTCTTTCACTCTAATTCCACAAAAAATAGGGCTTTTTTGTAAAGATTTGTACATTTAGTACTAAAAAAATTGAAAAACACCATGGACCTGCTCAAAGTCCTTAGTTCATCTCTCAAAACTAAATAAATATGTTATGTATGAGAGCTACTCTTTGAAGAGGATAAGCAGCTTTAGCCTAATGCAAAAAGATATATAATAATAACAGTTTGCAGTCAAATCTGATAAGTATTTATTTTAGCAAAATAAAAAAATCTACATTTTGGACAGAATTGAGTGTAAAATGTAAGACATTACTTATAAAGATAGACAAGCCTATAGAATTATTTGTAGAGTGTATCAACATGAATGGCAGCTGATGTTTTTGATATAACAGCCGCAAAACTATATGGTGAACGCTGTGAGTTTGAGCAATGTTGGTGCCATATTACAGGGTGTGATGCTGCTTGGCTATTTTCATAAATTTGGCAACAAACATTGAAGACAAAACTGGAAATGTAAGTTAGTTTATAATAATGTATCAATAGAATGTGAGGTCTAGTTACCTACCTATCCTCACTCGCTATCCTTCAGCTTAGTCCCTGATTTATCAGGGGTCCCCACAGCAGAATGAACTGCCAATTATTCCAGCATATGTTTTAGATTAGATTAGATTCAACTTTATTGTCATTACACATGTACAAGTACAAGGAAACAAAATGCAGTTTAGGTCTAACCAGGAGTGCAATAGCAGCAAGTGCAGGATACAGGTATAAATTATAAAGTGCAGTTATAGAAAAACTATGGTGATATTTACAAATGGATGTACTATGAACATTATATACAGGTTGTGTTAGCTATGAACAGAGATTTACAATAGATGGATATATGTACATGCTGCTATTAATAATCAGAAGTGTGCAGATAGATAAACAATTACAAATGTATATGTACAGTTGGTGTGTACATAATTACAAATGTGCAGTGGGTATGTACAGTTCAAATAAATGAATCAGTGCAATGTAGTGCAATGAATATGTGCAATTTTTAAATAGTGCAATGATTATGAGGAGTATAAGTTATGAGGAGAGTGGGGGTGTATTAGGGGGGCAAAGAGTCAGTGGGGGGCAGAGTTCAAAAGGGAGACAGCTCTGGGGAAGAAGCTGTTCCTTACACAGCAGATGCCCTTCCTGCTGCAATCCAGTGCTGGGAAACCCCCTTACACACATTCACACACACACTTACACACTACTACCGCATTAGTAAAAATAACCAACGATTTACTCTTAGCTGCTGACCAAGGGTGCGTCTCACTTTTAGTTTTACTCGATCTTAGCGCCGCATTTGACACCATTGACCACAATATTCTCATTGACCGCTTAAATTCTACAGGTGTCCAAGATCAGGCCCTTCAATGGTTTAGGTCGTACTTAACCGATCGTTACCAGTTTGTGAATATTAATGGACAGCTTTCACAAGTAAGGCCAGTAAAGTACGGGGTCCCTCAAGGATCAGTTTTAGGCCCTTTGCTGTTTACAATATACATGCTTCCCCTGGGGGACATTATTAGAAAACACGGGATCAACTTTCACTGCTATGCAGACGATACTCAATTATACATTTCAACTAAACCTGATGAGATGCTTGAACTGTCTAAGCTAACTGAGTGTATCAAAGATGTTAAAGACTGGATGACCAACAATTTTCTTCTCTTAAACTCAGACAAAACAGAATTATTACTTATCGGGCCTAAATCCTGTACACAGCAGTTCTCACAACTCGACCTGCAACTAGAGGGATACAAAGTTAGCGTTAGCTCTACTATAAAAGATCTGGGTGTCATATTAGACAGCAATTTAACTTTCAAAAATCATATATCCCATGTCACAAAAACTGCTTTCTTCCATCTGAGAAATATCGCTAAATTGCGAAGCATGCTATCTATATCAGATGCAGAAAAGCTAGTCCATGCTTTCATGACTTCTAGGCTAGACTACTGTAATGCTTTGTTTGCTGGCTGCCCAGCATCCTCTATTAACAAACTTCAGCTAGTACAAAATGCAGCTGCCAGAGTTCTTACCAGATCTAGAAAATATGATCATATCACCCCAATTTTATCCTCCTTACACTGGCTGCCTGTTAAGTTTCATATTGAATTTAAAATATTACTCCTTACCTATAAAGCTTTAAATAATCTAGCTCCTGTTTATCTAACCAACCTCCTGTCTCGCTACAACCCAACCCGCTCTTTACGATCTCAAAACTCAGGGCTTCTGGTAGTACCTAGAATAGCAAAGTCGAGTAAAGGAGGTCGAGCCTTCTCATTTATGGCCCCTAAACTCTGGAATAGCCTTCCTGATAATGTCCGAGGCTCAGACACACTCTCACTCTTCAACACTAGATTAAAGACCTATCTTTTTAGCAAAGCATACACTCAATGCACTACATAGCGGTATGATGCATGATGTGCCCCACGCAGCATTTTGCTTTTTGTTTTTATACACTATGAACAGCAGCTACGCTAATTATTCTCCTTATTCTGTATTTCCACCTGGGGGTACTCATCTTGAGGCCCTCAGACTATGCAGCGCCACTGATGCGATCCAAGACCAGCGACGAGATGATCCTAAGGTTTTCTGGACCAGACCGTATCCTGAGCAGCTGCTGTGGTGGTCATCGTGGAGTGAGAGCATGAGACTGATTCCTGTGATGCTCCAAGGACAGACGAGTCATCGCCGAGGTCCACCGTGCTTCGCCTAGACTGCAGCTCTGCACAAGACGTTTGGCCATAGGGGAAATGGTCGTGCCCAACTGAGCCAGGTTTCTCTCGAGGTTTTTTAAATCTTCACTTTCACCAATTGGTGAAGTTTTTTCCTCGCCGCTGTCGCCACTGGCTTGCATGGTTCGGGATCTGTAGAGCTGCGCATCGATGGATTTGCTCTTCAGCGCTTGGACTCTCAGTAGTGATTATTAACCCACACTGAACTGAGCTAAACTGAACTGAACTTAATCTCTGAAAATTGAACTGACTTTGTTTCAATTCACTTTAATCTTCCATGTGAAGCTGCTTTGACACAATCTACATTGTATAAGCGCTATACAAATAAAGATGAATTGAAGATGAATTGAACTACCAATTTAGTTTAATTATTATTCACCTACACCGCATGTGTTTGGACTGTGGTTGAAACGGGTACTTTTTTACTTTTTACTGTTGTACATGTTTGATGCTGTACCTCTTTACTTTTACTGAAGTACAAAAGTCTAGTCAGTACTTCAGCTTTTACCAGAGTGATTTTAAACATGAGTATCTGTACTTCTACTTAAGTAAAAGATGTGTGCTTTTGCCATCTCTGAATTTAACACTAAAAAAAGAAAAACAAAAACAGCATAAATGTTGATTTATTTCCCACTGAGAGCGTCATCAACTGATTTAAATATTTGTGTAACACAAACAGACAGATTTACACATATATGCACACAGAGATCTGTTACATAATCTTGAGAAATTATTGTAAAAGCTTTTACCTTGGCCCTGCCTACGGTGCCTATCCACGGTGTTGTTGTTTCATTCACAAAATGACTATAAAAAAAAAGAGAGACAGATTCAAGTTACATGACAAATTGATATTCATTTTGTTTTCATCAAATCATCCATGCCAGTTATTGATAAATGAAGCTAATGTATACATACATCATTATTATAATGTGTTATACGCATAACTAAACATTAAAATGTTTTAAAGCAGAAAGCAGGCCTGGGAATTTTGGCACAAATGGAACTTTTAGAGTGTAGTATAAGTATGCGAATTGGGACGCAGCATAGGTGATCTCTGAAAGGTGAGTTTTTTTGTTGTTGTTTATTTTAACATCCTGAATAAACAATTCCCATGTCTTTTGTATATTATTAGAATGAATAACCATAAACTAAATAGCCGGGTCCGTCACGTTTGGGTCCCCTTGAAACATTTCCCTTGTGTTCTGTGTGCTATTTGCATGTGTTGTTATTAAATGCAGCACGCTTTCTTAATGTGTTTGCGTGGTGAGGATTTGGACACGTGTCAAACCGATGAGGATCGTTTCTTAATTTGCTGGTGTGTTGTAATTGCCTGTGTCTTCTTAAACTGCAGCACTTCAAGCTCTCTCTCTCCACAAATGAATGTCAAAACTGCTAAATGTAGATGTTTTTGATAATAATGCTGCTAGGCTAGCGTGAAAAGTTGCTAAATCTAGCGACAAAATGACTTACTGTAAATAAAAAGTCCCGTTGCGCTGCTGCAGTGTCTGTGCTGTTGATCTCCGGAGTGACAGAGGGCAGTAAAGTGTCCATAAGCGTCTTTCTGACTGACCCCAGAACAGAGAGAGCGAGAGAGAGAGAGAGAGAGAGAGAGAGAGAGAGCGAGCGGACTGACTGACAGGAGTTAAAGCAGAAGTGAAACAGCGATATCTGTGTGTCTGTAGTTTGAGGTAAGCGATACTTTCTGAACTTTACCACATAATCACTAAATCCTGACGGAAATCCAGGTTAAGGTGAGCTGGTCGGGAAGTACAGTGACGGTAACATATGCCGGTAGTTTGACAGCGGGAGTAAGTTAGAGTTGCCACAGTCAGCTGAATGTACGGTAGACTGAAACAGACTAATATATAGAGGTAAAGTTGGTTTTATATTCGCACATTCAGACTTAAAATAATAATAATTTCAGGAAAGTATTTTTTGCTAATTCTAAATGGTGAAATCATATGATCAGCTAATGATTATCACTGTTCAGCATTGATGACAGTCAGTTAAACAGTGCTGGTGTTGTGTAGCAGCCGTGTCATTATAATCACTCTGTGTTAGACTGTTTACATTATGATTTACTATTTCATTGAAGCTTTTTATTAAAGTCTGAATGTGCGAATAGAAAACTTTACCTCAAGCATGCAATTAGTGTTAAAAATAAGAAGTTGTGTGATTAGGTTTAACTATATTTGGAAAACATTAAATGACTGCTTTTTTATAACTTCTGCCAGACTTTAAGGTTTTATTAATGTCCTGTGTCACAATACTAAGATTGAGTTAAATTATATGTTTATATATCAATGCTACATGCAAAAAAGTAAAATAAACTAGTTTTATTCCACAAAACCATTTAAAGTCAATAAAACATACACCAATAAACATACAGAGATATAGCTTTACCTCACATCTTTAATATATATCCTGATTACTCCATACCCAAGATTAAATTATAAACAGCGGGGGAAATAAGTATTTGACACATCAGCATTTTCATCAGTAAGGGGATTTCTATGTGAGCTATTGACACAGAATGTCCACCAGATGTAGCTGTCAAGCCAAATATTGAATTCATACAGAGACATCAGAACATTTCAGTATACAAGCTGAGTAGTAATAAATAAAGTGACCCGACACAGGGAATGAGCATTGAACACACTTTATTTATTACTTTGTAGAAGAGCTTTTGCTGGTGATTCCAGCTGCTAGGCGTCTCTGTGGAGAGACCAGTCGTCTGCATTGCTCAGGAGTGATTCTGGAATAACCTAAATGAAGTGATCCTAAATAGATATACATCCTCATCATCCTCATTGTGTCTCTCAGATTGCTGGGCTGTGAGTGTGTTTGTGATGGGGGCGTCTCTGTGCCGGACAGACCGATGGCTCTTGGCTGTCCCGGGCCGCAGACGCAGCACTCATAAAGTCTGTCTGATGAGTGGAGACGAGTCTCTGGACGGGCTGGACCGACAGGAGGACATCGCTCAGTTCCCCTATGTGGAGTTCACCGGCCGCGACAGCATCACCTGCCCCACCTGCCAGGGCTCCGGACGCATCCCAGCAGGTGAGCATGCCGAAAGTACACAGCTTCACATTCACCTTATGAAGGAAGAACTCTTCAAAATCAGTCCAGATTACATGTAATAATGTTATATAGCTCTCTGAAACTGACCCTTGTAGACTTTGATCCTAATGGCTTTTATCAAGTCTGATTAGAATAAACACAATTAAATCATGTTCACCATTAGAGGCTGCTGGAGATGTTCACACACTGCTCACACACTCCCTAAATGTCTGTAAAGTAGTGCTGCACAATGTATTTCTTCAGCATCGATATCGCCGGACCTGCAGTGTCCAGCTGGGGTTATAATATCAAAACATGTGGTTTTTGAGATCATCACAAACTTTAACCCTAATAGAGTGAAAGGTTTTTTCATTTGGGAGTGTTTTTAAGGCCGTGACTGTACGATTTCAAGGGGATTTAAATCAAGTAGTTCTAAAGGTTAAAGCTTTAGCAAAGATTATTTGTATTTAATTATTTATGCACTGAAGACTGCACAGTGTTAATTTACATATGATCACTGCATTTCAGTTCCTAAATACTGTTAATTCCACAGAATATCCATGAAACACTGTTTATTCTATGTCTTTATTCAGTTGTATTTATAGAGTATTAAAAGTCATCTTGTGAAATTATATTTCTATCACATTATATATCGCAGACACAACAATATCGCAATGTCCTTTATTTGTTTCAAATATTGTGCAGCTCTAATGAATTGTTGTGTTTTGTGTTGTGTAAAAATAGCCGATCAGCAGGTAATCAGTGTTATTGGTTGAGGTCTCGAGCTTGTAGATATTCTCAGTGTTATCTGAGCGGCTGATTGTTTTTCAGATTGTTTTTTGTTGCTCTGATCCCCTACAGCGATCAAAGGTTACAGCCTCGGAGAACGTAAGTGACACACACAGCACATTCACAGTGGAAACGCTCTTCATTTATGTAACTTACCTCTAAGAGAACCACAACACAACTCAAAGCATTAAAGGGTTTGTTCTTCCAAAAATTAACATTTACTCACAATGTACTCTCCCTCCAGTCCTTGGAAACCTTTCTTCTGTTGAACTTAAAAGAAGATATCGTAATGAGCATGTGTAGAGTGTGTGTGTTTGAGTTTGAGCTGAGAATAGCACACAGATAATGTTCTTCAGCTCTCTGAAACTGACCCTTTCAGGCTTTGATCCTAATTGTGGTGTTTTGGTGACTGTCGCTTTAAATGCAAATGAGATTGTGCTCTTTTCAGAAGAGGGCGGAGCTACAGACGCCTGTGCGTCACCATAGTGACAGATGTAAAACAGCACTAGCTGTGTTGTCAGTGCTGGTCAGGTCTGATTAAACACAATAATGTTCATGTTGACCATTAGAGGCTGCTGGAGATACTTACACACTGCTGACACACACACTGCTGGGCTTAAACCCTGCATAAAAGTCATTTCTGCTGTATCCACTGACTTCCACAGTAGGAAAAAACAAATACAGTGAAGTCAATGGTTACAGGTTTCCAACATTCTTCAGAATATCTCATTTTGTGTTTTGACAGAAGAAAGAAACTCAGACTGTTTTGAAATGAATAAGAGTGAGTGAATGAGCACAGGGTTTTCACTCCTCAGTCACCTGTCCCTGTAAGCACACTAACAGACTGAATCAGACTCGTCATTCTGCACTTCCTCTCTCTGCAGGAAGTTGTATGTGATGCTGTCAGTAATTCTGTGTCTGCTGGCGTCTTTTCTGGTGGCTTTCTTCCTGTTTCCGCGTCCTGTGCTGGTGGTGGACGACGGCATCCGCTCCGTGACTGTACTCTTTGACAGAAACAACAGCAAAGTGCTCATCAACATGACGGTGATTTCCTCATTAGTCTTGTCCGCTTGTTAAGTCATGACATCTGGAGTCCTGTTTCCGGGTCCAAGCCGCTACTCATTTAAATTGAGAAAATATTCATTTATGAATATGAGTGATACTCGTTTACCACTTTTTAGTCATATCAGGCATGGATGGATAGATAGATATATATATATATATTGCGATTGTGATTTTCGAAAGTATTACAGCGCTTTGTAAATGTTTATTATTACCATTTGTTGAGTCTCCCCATACAGTTTGACAAGAGCGTTTGGACCCGGAAACCTCTTCATGTGACGTCACTTAACAAACGAGTGATGTTGAGAATCAGAGTCTCTTATGCTGTAATGTTATGAACAACGCATTTCCAGGCCAGACAGAACCTGCAGACAGTTTTTGCTATTTCTGTGCAGAATTGCGTAACAATACTGCAGATTTATGCAGAATGATTCTGAAAGTAGGGCAACGCAGTGGCGCAGTAGGTAGTGCTGTTGCCTCACAGCAAGAACGTCGCTGGGTCGCAGGTTCGAACCTCGGCTAGGCTGGGTCAGTTGGCGTTTCTGTGTGGAGTTTGCATGTTCTCCCTGCGTTCGCGTGGGTTTCCTCCGGGTGCTCCGGTTTCCCCCACAGTCCAAAGACATGCAGTACAGGTGAATTGGGTAAGCTAAATTGTCCGTAGTGTATGAGTGTGAATGAGTGTGTGGATGTTCCCAGAGATGGGTTGCGGCTGGAAGGGCATCCGCTGCGTAAAATCGTGCTGGATAAGTTGGCGGTTCATTCCGCTGTGGCGACCCCGCAAGGGACAAAGCCGACAAGAAAATGAATGAATGAATGATTCTGAAAGTATAGTAGCTTAAAACATGACATAAAATCAAAGCTTTTTAAATCCACTTGTTTGGGAAACAAAGCAAGTCTCCAGTGGTGGAAAGAGCACTGAAAAATCAGACTCAAGTAAAAGTACCGTTACTCACCCAAACATGTAGTGCAAGTAGAGTAAATATTAAGAGTAGTGAGTATTACGCTGTGAAAGGCTGATGCGTTTACATGCTGTTTGTGTATGCGTACGCATGAAAACGTAACATTCTGTAGTGCATTTAGTGATTGTTTAAGAAAGAAGATTGTTTATAAACGATGCACTCAAGTGAAAGCAAGAGTACACATTGTTAAACCTACATGGTAAAGTACAATGGGCTAGGTGCACAAGATGGCGCCGGTGAGCTTACGAGACACAAGCGTGTGCGTGTTTACTTCTGGTCATATAGAACTATGAAGGAAGGTGAAAATTTCGCAGGAGAGGACATCCTCACTACACTGCTGCAGTGTAAAAACTACTCAATTACAGTAATCTGAGTATTTGTAATTTGTTACCACTGCAAGTCTCTCATATAATACATCTCCTAAATGACAGAAAATATCGTTTTACAAACTGTATCGTAAATAAATCATTCAAACATTTCCATATTAGCTAATAACATTACTGAAATCAGTCTTAAAACTGAATCATTATATATTTACACACATTTACATAAATAGACTCTGATGGGCTAAAATATCTGCAGGTTATTTTTACAGACTCCAGCATGAAATATTGATTTAAGAGAAGCAGATTTAACATTTTACCTGTTTGTTATCGTATAATCCATTAAACTGTACCAAACAATCAATCTAGCAGCAAGATAAACACTATTCATTCATACACTATAATGTTTTTACCGTACACCTACTGATCATCACTGTAGTGTTTACTCAATTCATGTCCCCCTCACTTTTAGAAACAGACCATTTAGAAACAGTTGATTAAGAATGTAAACTTTTGGATTTCATACATCTGTCCCCCACACTTTTAAAATGTCCACTACGCCCCTGGTTTAGTGTGCATATTTCTTTATGTTTTTGAACAATCATTTACCATCATGCACTCAGGATTGTGTAATGGATTGAAGTTTACAGTGGAGTGTGTTTTCTAATGCTGTAATAGTCTAACTGTACTCTTGAATGGGACTAAATTCAGTCACTGAGTGAAAATTAATGAATTCTGGATGATCTTAACTGTTGCATCTGAATGTGTTTAAATGCAGGTCAACTTCACTGTGAGGATGGAGATCGGAGGAAGCCTCTCTTATGTTTAGTGAGTGTCAGACCAGTCACTCGTTTCCATCTTCATTAGTCTATATCTGCTCTTCTCTGACTTCATATTTCCCCACTCTGTTTTAGTGCTTTTTGCACAATGGCCACCATCAAGGTCCACAACATTGTGGTGTTCATGCAGTAAGTGTCTCATTGCCACATTCACACTTACAGACTTTAGCTTTTGTCCTGCATTCAAAGGTGGAGACGATGCATCAAGATCTCGATACACTTCTAGAGCACAGTCTGCTGTTAAACAGTAGCCTAGAGCACCATCTGCTGTATCCTAGAGCGCCGTCTGCTGTTAAACACTAGGCTAGAGCGCCATCTGCTGCATCCTAGAGCGCCGTCTGCTGTTAAACACTAGGCTAGAGCGCCATCTGCTGTATCCTAGAGCGCCGTCTGCTGTTAAACACTAGGCTAGAGCGCCATCTGCTGTATCCTAGAGCACCATCTGCTGTATTCTAGAGCGCCGTCTGTTGTTAAACACTAGCCTAGAGCACCATCTGCTGTATCCTAGAGCGCCATCTGCTGTATTCTAGAGCGCCATCTGCTGTTAAACACTAGCCTAGAGCGCCATCTGCTGTATCCTAGAGTGCCGTCTGTTGTTAAACACTAGCCTAGAGCACCATCTGCTGTATCCTAGAGCACCATCTGCTGTATTCTAGAGCACCATCTGCTGTATCCTAGAGCGCCGTCTGCTGTTAAACACTAGGCTAGAGCGCCATCTGCTGTATCCTAGAGCACCATCTGCTGTATTCTAGAGCACCATCTGCTGTATTCTAGAGCGCCGTCTGTTGTTAAACACTAGCCTAGAGCACCATCTGCTGTATCCTAGAGCGCCGTCTGCTGTATTCTAGAGCGCCATCTGATGTTAAACACTAGCCTAGAGTGCCATCTGCTGTATCCTAGAGTACCATCTGCTGTATTCTAGAGCGCCGTCTGTTGTTAAACACTAGCCTAGAGCACCATCTGCTGTATCCTAGAGCGCCATCTGCTGTATTCTAGAGTGCCATCTGCTGTTAAACACTAGCCTAGAGCGCCATCTGCTGTATCCTAGAGCACCATCTGCTGTATTCTAGAGCGCCGTCTGTTGTTAAACACTAGCCAAGAGCGCCATCTGCTGTATCCTAGAGCGCCATCTGCTGTATTCTAGAGTGCCATCTGCTGTTAAACACTAGCCTAGAGCGCCATCTGCTGTATCCTAGAGCACCATCTGCTGTATTCTAGAGCGCCGTCTGTTGTTAAACACTAGCCAAGAGCGCTGGACCCTCAAGAAGAAAATCAAATAAAAATATCATTTTAGCTTAACATTATGTTTAATGTTTATACTATAGGTGGGTATAGATAAATTTTTTTAATCTAGATTAATCTAGATTAATTTCGAAATTAATCTAGATTAATCTAGATTAAAATGGCTCATTTGAATTCTGCCGAAGGCATTCAAAATATGTGTGTTACCCAAATAATAAGTCTTTGAGAACAGGTTTCTCAAGCCAGGTGGTGCATTAGACAAGGGGCTCATCTCCTGTTTCAAAAATGCATCCCAAACTGCTTGAGGAACTGTTCTACTATGATAATTGGTGATGTACTTGTGTTTACTGTTGATTCAGTTAAACATCAATGTTGAACTCTAGGCCCACATAAGCTCCAAACAGCGATTTTTTTATTACCTTAATCCATCTAAAGTCATAACTGAACTAAACAGAAATGGAATTAAGATGTGGAGTATGCAGATATTAGTGGCATTATTGAAGTAAACACGGCGGTCTTTAGGACCTTTCGCCATATTTTCCGACAAGATCCACATGCGGCTGTCAGTAAAGGACTGCACACACACACACATACACACACACACATCGCGAAATGCGGAAGTTTTTTTTCTTACCATTTGGCATGCGTTATTAAATTCCATAACATTCTCTCCGTATTTGCGTCCAATACCCCACTTTGTCACGAAGGAATGAATGAAATATCCGTGAGTTAAAATGAAACTGCCGACCTGCAGTTAGAGTCAGGCAGCCTGCTGATTTGATTCAGAAGGGCAGACGGCTCACCGGTCAGGTATCCATCCGCGCTAATAGGTGAAAGTTATCACAGCTTGGGTAAAATAGACCCAGCTCCCAACCTAACTTTGAGACTAGATTAACGGCGATATTTTTTTTATCGCGCGATAAGAGTCTCGCGTTAACGCAGCACGTTAACGCCGATAACGGCCCAGCACTAGTTTATACTTTTTAATTCTTATACTTTTACAAATTTTTTGACAGATATTGCAATTTCGATTTGATTTGCGATTTAATTTTGTAATCAAGTGAATAATTCAATAATCTGTATTTTAGCTTCAGTGTTAGTTAAAAAAGGAGCTTAAAAGATATTAACTTATATTAGCAAACATCTCTGAAATTGTACTTATATATGTGTGTGTGTGTGTGTGTGTGTGTAATGAAAGATAATAAATTTGTATATTAAAAGTATATTTTCATTTGTTTATTATAAATTTTCATTATTTTTTTATAAAACTAATATTAAACTTACAGTTTAAATGCACATTTGTAAATAAACAGTTAAAATAGTAAAATAGTGTGATGAGCAATTTGACAAAATGGTTAAAAATATATTTTGGTACATCAAAAAGTGTGTTTATGATAACCATCCGACAAGATAATGCAGCACAAATTAGTTCTTAAAATGTCACTAAAATGTAATATGTATTCCTCATAACTAAATAGAAAATCAGGCGAATAACTGCAAATATAACCCATTTAAAAAGCTGGGTACAGGCCTGAGAGTGTAATGTTAAAAGAATGTTTATTAACTGATAAAGAGAGAGTTTAACAAAGGGGGTGTGCGCGAACTGCGGAGTTGGGGGGGGGGGGGGGGGGTACAGAATAATACGGTAGATGGGTCTGAAATACGGGAGACTCCCGGGAAAAACGGGAGTGTTGGCAGGTATGGTCACATGACAGCAGGGAAAGGCACAGCCTTTATAGGTTAACATGTCTAGGGTAATATTGACAGCGTGATTTTTTTTTAAGTGAATTAAAATATTGGTGGCGACATTTCAATAGTTGGTCCACCTCCGCGTCCCCTACGTCCATACTAAATCTTTTAGCAAGACGCTCCTCATGCAGCCATTCGTGCTTTCCTGTTTGTTATTGTGGGCGTTTCTCATAGTTCAGTTGCGCAAATCTGATTGGGCAGTACGAAAGTGTGCTCACTCGATTGGCTAGTAAGACTGTCACACACAGACGACTGTCACACACAGACGACTGTCACACACAGACGACTGTCACACACACACACACAGACAGACGGCAGTCATGCATTTGTTCTGAGCGTGTGAAGTTAAATAATATACATGTCATATCGCAACCTTTTGCGATTAGCTAATTGCAACGTTCCTAATCGCAATTGCGATTCGATTTCGATTAATTGCACAGCCCTAGTGTGGACCACTATTTTCTTTTAGATCCTCATAATTTTGGAATCCAGTCGCGGGCCGGATTGAACGGCTCAGCGGGCCACCAGTTGATGATCACTGCTCTAGATTATAGATATTCTTAAAACTAACAGGCTGAAACTTGTGTCTAAATGTATTTAATTTGACGGGACCTTATATTCCCCCAGGACCTCAGTGAAAACCTCCTACATGGTGCGAGCGGGACAGAATACTGTGGAAACGTACCGCTACATCGACTGCGGCTCAAACTCCACCGTCCACCAGCCGTCTGGTCTAAACCTCAGAACGGGAAACTGCTCAGGTGAAAACTCAGTAGACGCTCGCTCATTTCTCAGAAGGCAGCTCCGATTCTTTCATTCCTCTCACTGTAAAAACTCAAAACATCCGATATGATGTACAATATCATTGAATTGATCTCTCAGTACAGATGCTGCAGTACAGGCGTCTCTTATTTAGAGTTTAGTCTTGTTTCTTGCCCAAATATCTAAAAATCAAGAAGCATTTTCTAGACTAGCACTAAATATTGTGTTGTTTTCAGAAATAATGAGTTAAAATGAAGAGAGATTTTCATTAAAACAAGCAGAATAATCTAAGTGTTGGATTGAGTTTTTGCTTTGAATGCCGTGTCAGAACATGCTTTTGTTAATATGTTTGGATGAAGTGTTTTCTGTTTTTATTTATTTCACTTTTTATTTTTCCCACCTGCCAGATTAACTTCAACAGCACAGGCCTCAGGTCAGGCTGCGTGATCTACAGCCACAAACGTTACTAGTAGCTTTAAAATATTCATTCTACTCTGCTCTGATTGGTCAGATGGCTCTGCTCTGATTGGTCAGATGGCTCTACTCTGCTCAGATGACTGTAGTTCCCAAGCGGGAGGGGAACTTCAATGCTATGTGGAAAACCTTCCACTATGGGGATTTCGCCAGAAAGCCAATCATCTGAAAGAGTAATAAACGGGCCAATGAAATGCCAATGAATTGGTGGCATCAGCATACACAGCTGGCAGCAATCACAATCATCTGTGTATAAAGATGCCAGACACACGACACTAAGTACCTTTTTGCTTTCAGAACCTCACCGTATTGAGAGAGTATTTGGTTCCTCCATCTCCATCCTTCAAGGAGGGAGCGAGAGAGAGAGAAGATGCTGGCGATCGACAGGATTTTTCTCCCGGTCTCAGAGTGTGATGACGCAGTGGCAGACGGTCGAGCTGGGTCCATTCTCCCGTCCCTGGGCGTTCTCTAGTCCGGTTCTCCTAGAGCAGTGAGTAACTGAGCAAGTTTCCTAATAGAGCAACACTGTCGTGCAGCGCGTCTTTTTAAAGACGTTGTTCTGACCATGGGTTTCTGGATGCAGTGGTTTCCTGTCCACGGATGATGGGCACGAGCACAGTGTTGCATGTCTGAGGGTTCAGCTTGTTAATGTGGGGCTCACGGGCAGCGCATGCCATCACTGTGATGGCATGTCTGTTGCACAGCTAAGATCGCGGCTCGCTCTTGCAAAAGGTCGAACCACCCCTGTTGTCACCCGCAAGTAGCGGTTGGCACTCGGGCAGATCTGAGGCTCACAGTGGGGGTCAATCCGCCACCCTCAGGCTTGCAGACCTCCCATTCCTTAGCGCGCTCCAGCCAAGCTTCGAGTGAGAGAAGAGCTCCATCCTCCGGGATGATTGCCCTCTTACTTGATGACACCGAGGACCAGATGTCCATCGCTGCATTAGAGGGTGGGCTGTCATTTTCTGATTACAATCCGGACCTGCTTCCTCCCTCACGGGTGGTAAGTGAGGCTCCGGATATGGAGTCTGATATGATGGCCATGCTAACCCGGGCTGCTTTGTGGCGGCGAGGCTGGACATGCGTCACATCACGTGTCTGGCATCTTTATACACAGATGATTGTGATTGCTGCCAGCTGTGTACGCTGATGCCTCCCATTCATTGGCCCGTTTTATTACTCTTTCAGATGATTGGCTTTCTGGCGAAATCCCCATAGTGGAAGTTTTTCCACAGAGCATTTCCGTTCCCCCCCTCGGGGAATGAGGGTTCTGTAGTAACCGTGTTGATAGCAGTCTGAAAGTTAACTAAATACATGTAAAATTTAGTGGGATTTCATTTATTTGTTTTTTGTATTTTGCTTGTATTAAAATGTTTTATTTGTTTCTAAAGATGTTCAGTGACTAAACTATTATTTTAACGAATATAACAGAATAAATAATACAGAACTTGAATAAATCAGCTTCATTTCAATCCATAATATTCTACCTTTATTCACTGAGAAGATAGATAAAAATCATTTATGCTGAGCTCTGTAATGTTAAGATTCTGGATATTTAACTTTATTTTAAGATATGGAGAGCAGTTCCAAACACGTACACATGAAAATCATTAATATCATTATATTAGTTATTAAAATTAAAGTGCAGTTCTGTGATTCTCTCTCTGTACACTCCAGACCAGCAGGGGGCGCTCGCTCTGTGAGGATAATCAAGTCAAATCAGCTTTACTTCTGTGGTGCTTTATATAGTGCAGACTGAGCTCTAGCACTGAGTGTGTGTGGTGTTTTTCAGGAGAACACCTGCGCTTCTGTCCGCAGGACTACACCTGCTGCTCCAGCCACATGGAGGACACACTCACGCAGCACAGCCAATGACACTTCCTGTCTGCGGTCCGGGACTCCAGCCACTTCCTGTTCTCCAGCTTCAGCCACACACACCGCAGGTTTGACGGTGAGACGCGCACACACAGATCAGCTTTACAGACACACTCCACCTTTTTGTAAATGGGCTGATTTCAGCATTTCTGAATGCTCCAGCAGGTCTCCGGGTCTGCAGGAGCGCTTTTAGCATAGCTTAGCATAAATCATTGAATCGGATTAGACCATTAGCATCTCACACATAAAGGACCAAAGAGTTTGGGTAGTTTTCCTCTGTAAAGCGTGGCTCTTCTGTCGTATCGTGTACTAAGTCAGACAGAAGATGAGGAGCTGCTGTTCTAGTCTGATATGGCTGAGCTGTTCCCTCATTCAGGCGTAATAATCCAGAAACTCTGCTGTGGTAGCGCGACTGCAGCGGCGCGGTGATATCACGCAGCGCGGACATCTGTTCTCCTTCTAGGGACTATTTTCAGGAGCTTCTGCTGGTCTTACTGCAGTGTCAATACAGAAGAGTCCAGCTTAAGCAGGACAATCATCACAAATGACTTTTAGTTTTGAGGAAGATGCTAACGGTCTAATCCGATTCAATAATTGATGCTAAGCTAGGCTAACAGCGCTCCTGCAGACAGTGGTGAAGGTGTGCTCCTGATTCACAGTAGCGCTGCAGTTCCCCTCAGCTCTGCTCGGCTCTCGCCGCTCTGCTGCTCTGACTCTTCACTCTTCTGCTTCGTGTTTCTGTTGTCAGAGTTCTTTCAGAAGCTGATCGACGCCACGGAGGAATCCATCAATCAGATGTTCACACACACGTACGGCCGTCACTACACACTTAACGCTCACTCACATCATCACACAGCTGTTCACTGACCTGCGCTGCTTCTACACTGGTGAGTGTGTGTGTGTGATTCAGGTGTGTGTGTGATTCAGGTGGGTGTGTGTGTGTGTGTGATTCAGGTGTGTGTGTGATTCAGGTGTGTGTGTGTGTGTGATTCAGGTGTGTGTGTGTGTGTGTTTGTGTGTGTGTGTGTGTGTGATTCAGGTGTGTGTGTGTGTGTGTGTGTGTTTGTGTGTGTGTGTGTGTGTGATTCAGGTGTGTGTCTGTGTGTAATTTAGGTTTGTTGTAGTTTAGATGGATTTTTGTTAGATTAGTTTGAGTGTTTTGCCGCCTGTGTACTTTTGAGTTTTGTAGTTTAATTAGTTTAGTTCGGGTGTCGTGTGTGTGACACTGAAGATCTCGGTTTTTATTTGTATTTCTTTTTGTCGCTTGGTTCAGACTTTAGATTTAAGGATTGTTTTGTTCATTTCTTTGCTTTGGCTTACACTCTGTTTTTGTTGAAACATTCTGATTGTAAATGTTTATTTCTTTTTTTCCATTTTATTATTGTTATATATTGCTTAAACCATGAAGTGAACAGTTTAAATAGAGAGTTGATTCCTGCCTCATCCTTGATCTGCCGCACACATTACACCTGTCTCACCTAAATGTTACAGCATCCCACTTAAACATCTTAAACATCTTAAACAAACATGTATATTTATGATCTGTTTGTTGTTTTTTCTGTTTTTGTCTCTGTAATTCTCTTGTACTGTAGAAGCTCTGTCATGAAAACAAATTCCTCGTATGTGTGAACATACCTGGCAATAAAGCTCTTTCTGATTCTGATTCAGAGCTGTGGGACTCCTCGTTCAGTTCCTGCCAGAAACAAGCGTTCGGCTGCAGAAAGAGACGCAAAACCCAAATTCAGGAGCTTCAGAACCCAGGAGAAACCTAGCAGCAGCTCCGGGACTGACATGGACCAGGTGCAACACACACACACACACACACACACACACACACACACACACACACACACACACACACACACACACACACACACACACACACACACACACACACAGGTAATGTGTGCTCGCTGTGCAGGTGCAGGAGCTACAGGTGCGTCTGTAGCCAATGCGGGGCTTCTGGTGGGCTCTCCCACACACGGTCTGCGGTGACGAACACACAGCAGCAGACGTCACTAATGAGGAGCAGTGCTGGAACAGGCAGACGAGCGGCAGGTCAGAGAGAGAGAGAGAGAGAGAGAGAGAGAGAGAGAGAGAGAGAGAGAGAGAGAGAGAGAGAGAGAGAGTGTGTGCGTGCGTGCGTGTGTGTGTAAAGATAACCGCATGTGTGTTTGTGTGTGTGCAGGTTCCTGCCGGCTGACGGTCTGCTAAATCAGCTCAAAAACCCAGAGCTGGAGCTGGACGTCTCTTGGCCGGACACTCGCACATGGCAGCTAATGATGGAGCTGCGCGCGGCCGTACACACACTCCGACTCGCACAGCGCGGATGAGACACACACTTCACAGAGGGTGAACTCTGTGTGTTTAAGGCGTTTCACACACCTGCTGTTATTACTGCTGAGCACAACCATCACTTGTGTGTGTGATTGTGTGTGTGTGTGTGTGTGTGTGTGTGTGTGTGTGTGTGAGCACCTGTGCATGTGCGTGTGTGCTCGTCCGTGCGTGTGTGTGCAGGTGAGCTGGAGCCCGGCAGTGGCTCAGGGGCTGGCTCACACACGCATACACGCACGCACGCATATACGCACGCACATACGCACACACACACGCACCAGCAGCAGCAGGATGGCCCGGTCGCCTCAAGTGATCTTCTGTAAAGTGTTCTTCTAGCGGTGCTGTTTCCTGTGTTCTGACTCTGCTGTCGAGCCTCTTCTGATGTTCATGAGGAGCTTCTGATCTTCACTATATGATGTCAGTGTAATATTGAATGTAGTTCATTTATTTATGACTCTGTATTATTCATTTTGCCATATGTACAGTGTTTCTGTTTGTTCAAGCACAACGACTGGCAGGAGTAAAATCCCTCCAGATGTAATGAATGTAGAGCTGGTTATCTGGTGTGTGTGTGTGTGTGTGTGACATATCAGGACACAAATCTGTATAATGACATTGGTATGACACAGGTATTACTAAAAGCAGGTGAAATATGAGGACATTGGTGACGTCCTCACTTCTCCAAAAGCTTCTAAATCACACAGGATGAGTTTGTTCAGGGAGTAAAGCTGTACACTGTCTCCTGTGATGGTTGGGTTTAGGGGTAGGGTGGGGGCAATATAATATATGCTTTATCTGTAGAAAATGAATGGAAGCCTATGTAATGTACCCACTTTTCACAAAATCAAATGTGTGTGTGTGTTGGTCAGAATGTTGCATTCAGCATCAATAAGTTAAGCACATCTATATTGATCTTTCAGAGTAAGTGCATTGGTACATCATGACCATTAACTCACATGACTGATATAAGAGAGTGTCAATATTATCATCAACACATTCACATCCCCTTCACCTGTAACAAACAGCATGAAACTGTTTGTATGATTGGAGATGATAATTAGCTCACAGATTGTAAGGGACCCCAGTAAATCAGCTATACTCCTCATAAACGGTAACCCCACTGAAATATGTTTTATCAGTAATGACAGTTTCTTTGTTCAGCACGTATTCTACACAATATATAGATAAAAATGCCGAAAAAATGAAACCAAAACATTAAAAAACGGCCGAGATATAAAGGATTAAACCTGACCTAAAGCACATCCAGCTGAGGACAAACAGGATTGGTCTAAAAACACGAATACTAATGAGTCTGCTCTATTCTCTAATAAAACGCGATTTTAAAGGGCTTTATAAGCTGAAATATGATGAATAAACTATAGAAAGGCAACCTAGACATCAGATACGCAAATACTGAATGATAAAATACAAATAAGAGCAAAAACAACAAACAAACACATGATGATGAGAAAAGTCACCATGATGGAGAATGTTGTCTCTCAGCACCTGCTCATTGGTGTCAGACTGTCATTTCCCCTAGGGTTAATGCTCCCAACGGTTATCCTTGGTAAGGATGATGTCGGATTGGTTCTTGCATTGCCCTAGAGGTGAGAATTGGTAGAAGCTTGATGTACCTTCTGGGGTATATCCGCCAGTTTGAGCCTCGACCTGACCTCTTAAAAATCGTTCATTTAAATGTAATGAGCGGGGGGCCAGGACCTCCTATCTGGATGCCTCTGGACATGTTTGGGGAGTTCTCTGGTCACCTAGTGTGTACGGAACTCTTTGGATATTGACTGGAGGTACTCTGGAGGAAATCAGCAAGGGGGGGGAGAGAAGGCAATGACTAGTTCATTACTAACTCCTCCCCCTGAATCTACCTGTTAGATTCAGCTGATTTGGGCAAGGGCTCTCATGTTTCCTGGAGAAATCTGGGTCATGGGGAGCCCGGTCTCTGGATTAGCCAGAGTAGGCCCCACAGTGAGACCTCTACAGACTCTTCTCGGATGACCTGGGCAACCTTGCGGTGTTAACAAAAGGTGACTTGGGGGAGTGGTGAGTATTCAGCCCCCCTGGGTCCACTTGGACAGCACGCAGGGACGGTGGCCTGGGGCGAACAGGCCTTAAATGAAGCCCAATCTTTTACTGGTGACTAGCACCTCCACACAACAGCACATTGCACACCAACACCACCTACACCAGTTAACCACAAACATTTAAAAAGTCGTAATCTCCTACATTGGATCTTCAAAACCTTTATTTAGAAGAAAATTTGAAATAAATAGGAAAATTGACCACACTTTCTATTTCCAGAAGATCTCAAACTTCCACAAGGACACGTCAAAACATCTGATCTTTTTAAATTCCCAACCTTGAAATTTTTCAGAGATGGACCATATTTTCCTTCTCTATAAGATCTGACATTTCCATCCTCTAACTTCTTACCGCAGAACTTTTCAGAAAAATGGACCTTCTCTACCTTCTCAAGAACATCTCAAGATTCCATGGCTTGTCTCAAAATTAAGGTGTTCTGTAACTTCTTACCCCAGAACTTTTCAGAAAAATGGACTTTCTCTACCTTCTCAAGAACATCTCAAGACTTGTGATGACTCTTCCATGACTGAAATGTAAGATCTTTTGTAACTTACCCCAAAACTTCTCATTGAAACTAACCATTCTTGCCACTTTCCTAACATTTCAAAGTCCACGGGGACATGAATAACATCACATCTTCTTAAACTCTTTACCTCTAAACATTTAAACTTGATCAGTCCTAGATTTCTTCTCCAAATGATCTCAAATTTAAATGAGAATCTCAAATGTCAAGAATTCCTTACAATGATAGTGTTTAATAAATATTATTCTATTTGCCCTTACAACACCAAAATATAAATGACCCTTTCATACATTTAAATTATTAATGTTAAATTGTTATTCATATGCTTGTTTGGGGGTGGGTTTGAATGCGTTGTTGTAAAAAACATTCAAACCCACCCCTAAACAAGCAGATGAATAATAATTTAACAATATTTAATACACAAAACATAATTCGCAAGGAATAAGTCACCAATTCACATCAAATCGTTTGAACATGATTACATTCACTTCCATCACACAGGGATTCAATATAAACAATCCAAACCTTTCACTAATTCATTTAGTTCAAGTAATTCAGATCTTTAAACAGTTTAATAATTCCTTCTGTTCTAGTAGTTCAGTTGCTCAGATTCAAACTGTTCAATGATTCACTCAGTTCTAATAAGGTGCGTTCGACATGAAGCACAGCTGCAGCCGGTGATCGAGATGGGCGGGGGCGGAGTTGAAAACGAAGCTGTCACGCCGGACACCTCGGGGCTCGAAGTTGCTGCTGTCATGATGACTGATCACATGGCGGGATCATTTATTTGTTTATTTATTGCAATAACAACAAAAGATTTACAGTACAAATAAAACAGAACACAGTCTCTACAAACTAGTTAACTTTTAAACAAGGGAATTATGAATTAAATTTAAGTAGCCTATTTAACAAACACATGAGAAATAAGGGGAAAACGAGAGAGCACATAATCAAATATATATCCACAAATAGGCCTATTAAAAACAAAACAATAAGCACAAATTCTTGGAGTTTAAGCATCAGTCTTTGGGCTACTAGATGTTGAACTGTGTGTCAATACTGTTCCAGTGCTTGTTTGCATATGCTAAAAGGGGTTTACATTTATTTACATTCATAGATATAAAACTTTCCAATATATATTGGTGTAAAACCCAAAACAAAGTGTTTTAAGTCTTAAACAAATTGATTTTGGATAATAAAAACATTTTTTAAAAAGCACTTTAATCCATAGAGATTGAACAAAAGGACCTCAATAAATGAGCTACACTAAATAGAAAATACCCAGAAAGAGCAGCTACATCAATGACATTTTTAACATTTCTGCATAAACGGCTTAACAGGATAACTTTTATAATCATATATTTTTATATTTTATAAAATATTTTTTACCTAAATCTTTACTAAATCTTCATAGGGGTGTCAGGATCAATGATAATTATTATATTATAAGTCTGTAAGAATTGAGTTAATATTTAGTCATTCACTAAAATGTATAATACAGCAGTCTGTATAAAAAAGGCAGAATAAACCTGTTCAAACTATCTAGACATTATGAACAAATTACTTAACAAAAGATGATACTGCAGTAAAATATTTGTATTTTAATGAGCATGATGTGTACAAGATAGAGAGGGTATGAACAGTTAACTGTTTGTTTTGAAATTTGAATCTGAATTTGTTCAATAATAAACCCGAAACACACGTGGTTGTTGTTATGCGGTGAACTTGGCCAATCGTGTAACATCAGTGTCGTCATCGCAGTTCCAGCAGTCGCTGACTCAATCGTCTGATCTCGGAGCGCTGTCGCGGTAGTTTGATGCCACATGTGACGGTCACATGGCGTCAGCGCAGCATCAATCCGGCCAGAATTTCTAACCGGCATGCACCGCTTTAAGACAGATTTCGATCGGTCTGCGCAGCGCTGCATGAAGTCGAACGCACCTAGTTTGATTGGTCAGATTCAGTTAAATGATTCACTTGTTCTAGTAGTTGGATTGCTCACAGATTCAGTTCAAACAGTTATTTAATTCACTCGTTCTAGTAATTTGTTTGCTCACAGATTCAGTTCAAACAGTTCAATGTCTCACTTGTTCAGGTAGTTCGATTGCTCAGATTGTTCAAACAGTTAAATCATTCACTCGTTCTAGTAGTTTGATTGTTAAGATTCCGTTCAATAAGCAATGATTTACTCGTTCTTTTAGTTAGATTGCTCACAGATTCAGTTCAAACAGTTCAATCAATTCACTCATTCTACTAGTTTGTTCAGATTCAGTTAAATGATTCACTTGTTCTAGAAGTTCGACTGGTCACATACTCAGTTCAAACAGTTCATTGATTCACTCGTTGTAGTAGTTTGATTGCTCACAGATTTAGTTCAGTTCAATGATTCACTTGTTCTAGTTGTTCAAATGCTCAGATTCAGTTCAAACCGCTAAATCATTCTCTCGTTCTAGTAGTTTGATTGGTCACAGATTCAGTTAAATAAGCAATGATTCACTCGTTCTAGTAGTTCGATTGCTCACAGATTCAGTTCAAACAGTTCAATACTTCACTCATTCTACTAGTTTGTTCAGATTCAGTTTAATGATTCACTTGTTCTAGTAGTTTGATTACTCACAGATTCAGTTCAGTTTAATGATTCACTTGTTCTAGTTGTTCAAATGCTCACAGATTCAGTTCAAACTGTTAAATCATTCTCTCGTTCTAGGAGTTTGATTGCTCACAGATTCAGTTTAATACAGCAATGATTCACTTATTCAGTTCATTGATTCACTTGTTCTCGTAATTACTCACAGATTCAGTTCAAACAGTTCAATGATTCACTCGTTCTAGAAGTTTGAGTGCTCACAGATTCAGTTCAAACAGTTCAATGATTCACTTGTTATAGTTAGAATGCTCACAGATTCATTTCAAACAGTTCAATGATTTATTTGTTAGTTGTTCGAATGGTCACAGATTCAGTTTAAACAGTTCAATGATTCACTTCTAGTAGTTTGAGCGCTCACAGATTCAGTTCAAACAGTTCAATGATTCACTTGTTATAGTTCGAATGCTCACAGATTCAGTTCAAACAGTTTAATGATTCACTTGTTCTAGTAGTTAAACTGCTCACAGATTCAGTTCAATAAGCAATGATTCGCTCGTTCTAGTACAGGATGTCCAAACTCGGTCCTGGAGGACCAGTGTCCAGCTCTTACTAGATACTTGAAACTTCCTCGCAGGTGTCCTGAAGCAAGTTGGAGCTAAACTCAGCAGGATACCGGCCCTCCAGGACAGAGTTTGGACACCCCTGTTCTAGTAGTTTAAGTGCACAGAGATTCAGTTTAATAATTCACACGTTCAAATGTTATCCTACTAAGACCTGTCTTCAGAAATACAAGTCTTGACATTGATGTGAACTGCTCATTTTGTCACTCTTCGGAGGAAGGCTTATCTGGTCAAATCTGTCAAGTGTTTATTCAATCTTATATTATGAGTGATGTTTTTTTTTTTCCTTTTGTCTAAAAGATATTTTCTTTGGGTTGGTTGACAATTCTAAAGAACTTGAAAAAAGTTTATATAATTTATGTATTCGGTATTTCGACCCCAACTCTCCCCCCTCCCGCCCGCTCTTCAATTTGTGATCTCTCAAACACTGCATAACACCCACCCACGCTCTTCAGTTTGTGATCGCCCGAACACCCCCACTCTTCACCAGGGGGCCCCGCATTTTGCCCTACGCCACTGACCTAGACCTATATTTAAAAACTATCCAGCACTCTTATTCCAAAAGCAACAAAAACTTCCTTTGTGTCTCCAAGGTGTAACTTTATTTCATTATTTTTGTTACCCTGACGTTTTTTTGTCTTTGTGTATATTTCTGTGCATTTTTTCATTTTTTTGTATCATTAGTCTCTATGTATTGTATTTGCTCTACCTATTTACTTTAATAAACAAAAAAAATCACTTCTAGTATTTCGATTGCGCAGATTTAGTTCAAACTGTTAAAAAACCCACACCTAATTTAGCAAAATAATTAAACAAAAGAAAGGAAAATGAGTTCCAAACAAAAGAGCAATAAGTAAAGTGATTAGTCATTTTCAGTCAGTTAATTAGCATCCAATTCACTTTTCATCCGATTTGGTATATGATCTGGTATATGATTCTTCTTTGTAAACAACCTTCCAACGATCTAACTCAATCAAGAGCACATTTTTGCTCATCCACTCATAAACAACGTACGCAGTGAAGTACTTAGATTGCCATAGTGTCCTTCCATGCTTTAGAAACCGTTTAACACAGAAGTTCAGACGTATAACATATTTGTTGGGCACTGGATATGTTTGACGACAACAATTTTGGGACTTCATTTTCATCCGTTCAACAAAAATAACTGCTTGCACAACAGCAAAAAATTGCTATTCAACCATTGGAATTCTTCTAAAACCATGAACAGATGAACGTGGTTTATGTAATTGTTAGACATTCTCTCGAAGGAACCCTCAAGTTCTTGTATATGTGGAGCTTATGTGAAAAATTAGAGCCATTCAGCTTTTGATGTCCCTAACATTAAAAGAAAAGACTTATTTCCTTCACCATTCTTTTA